>JADRCD010037844.1:0-12506 GCA_019843815.1 Montemys delectorum | reverse complement strand
TGGTTCAGATATAACTTGCTTTGCATGAAAGGAGGGGATTCTAAGTTCGATTCCCCAGAACTCTTTTAAAAGTCAGATGTTGGCATGTACCTAACATCCCAGCACATACCTAACGGCCTAGTGCTGAAAGCTGAGAAGGATGCTTTCGACTTACTGGTCATTCTAACCAAATCATTAAGGTCGTCTAGGTTGAATGAGGGTCGCTGTCTTAAACAATAAACAAGCAAGCAAGCAAACAGACAAGTGGGCTACTCTGGGTTGCTTAGTAATGAAGAGCACTTGTTCTTACAGAGTACTGGGGTTCAGTTCCTGGAACCCACAAAATTACTCACAAGCATCTCTAACTTTCATTCCACAGGATCTGATGCACTCTTCTGAGCTCATCGAGTATCAGGCATGCATATGGTGCACAACATACATTCACGAAAAACACTCCCCCAAATAAAGCAAAATAAATAAAGTGAAATGAAATGAAAGTGAATGAGAAGGACAGCTGACATTGACTTCTGGTCTCCACATTCAAGGGAGCACACACGCATGTGCACCTACTCATACAAGGAATACATACATACTACAAACATAGTTGAACATACACACAGAGACAGACACATACACACACATATAGAAATTTAAGTGGGGGGGGATCAGATAGGGGAGTTTCTGGAGTTGAAATTGGGAATGGGGATAATATTTGAAATGTAAATAAATAAAACATCCAATATTAAAAAGAAATGTAAGGTTGATGGAGGCCCGTGTGCATCCAACTACACGGGCACAGCTGTCAGGGAGCCAGGATGAAGCTTGACTGCACTTACCCCACGTTGCTGTTGTGCTGCTGTTGGGCCACAGGGAAGCCCCTGGACAGGACACCAGGGGTGGGGAAGCCCAGTCCGAGGTGCGGGACAGCCTGATCTGGGGGCGGAGGGTGGGGGTGGCTCCTGCGGTGAGGCTGGGACCATCTCGGCTCTTGTGCATCCAGGCACGACTGGAAGCTGCAGAAGAGCTGAGAACAGGGGCCCAGAATCTGGATCTAACCCAGAGGCGGGGCAGGGGGAGGCTGGTCCCTCAGGGAGAGTCCTTGGCTTGACAGCAGCGGTGGGCTTGAGCTTGGGTTTGGTGGAGTCTGTGGCCGGGAGCACAGAGAAGTCTTCTACGGGAGATTAGAAGGCAAAGGCCTTCTCCCTGGTGTCCCACAGCAGATCCCAATGAAAAGAGAGTCCATGGTTTTAAGTTGTTTATTGTCATGGTTAAAAAGTAGATGTGTAAAACCATATCCAACTTCTCAGGGTGGTTCTGAGATTAATACCTTTTACAGGGAGAAATGTATGGGAAGGAAAGCTTATTGAGTAAGCCCTCCAGGCCTTTAGGTACCTCATTAAAATGGAAATCTGTCTTGATCATATATAACCACAGGTCACATCCTCTACCTGTGGAAGGACTTGGGGGCTTGCTCTTAAGTGGCTGATGGCCACAAATTTATGGGGGGCTGTGATTAGGGACAGGGAACAAGCAAGGCACCTACTATCCCTTCTGGGTTTCTGGGGTTTCAAGCCTTAGCTCAACTGGCAACCAGGTTACCTTTCATGGTCCTACACCGAAAGAGATTGGCCCTATTATAGTTTATTATATTATATTATTATGTTATATTATACTATTCAATGTTAGAGTAGAAAGAGCAGGAGAATGAAGGAAGATAGGACCTGAGCTTTCTTGGTGATATACTCTGATTGTATGCCTTCAATAGAGTAATAGAATACTAAAAGTAAACAAGAATCCAAAATTAGTAAGTCACAAAGAGCTGAGAGAGGAGTAGGGGAAGGGTATCTAGATAAAGCTAAGGAGAAACAGACAGCCAAGGGAACTGGTATCCAAGGACTCTCTAGTTCCGTGTTTAAGCAGTGAGGCAGAATAGCTACATTTTATCTCTGCCTCTTCTCTCCCTTCCTCTTGATGCACATGGGAAAATGTTCACTTTCAAAAACAGAAGAGCCACATGTCCACACTAAAGCTTGGTGGAAGCAGAATTTCAAGCTCCATTAGACTGGCAAAACTAGATATGCAATCATCATTAAACAAATAAAAATAGCTCTGCTGGCCATATGAATATAACTTACTTATATTTTCATATATAGAGACCTTATATATGTACAGATTATAATATATTATATATTATACATATTTAATTAATATACATATATATGTATATATGGCAAGTTTAGTTTTAGTAACACAAGAATAACATTGTGAAGAGAAGGAATCTGACATGACCATGCCCAAAGCTAAGTGAATCATGAATAGTATCAATCAAGATAAAACTAACAAATTATTTCATTTTTGATAAAATAAGTGTTTTTGATTGTGACAGCTAAATAAAACCTATAATTTAACATAAAACAGTATTTAATACACTAAATGCTGAATAATTTACCAAAAATTCTTTCAAGAAAATTATCCAAATCAAGAATTAAATGACCAAAGAAAATTGTGAAAATGTAAAAAATGTGAATTAAGTCAAGTAGACTTGACTGTTCAGAGGATTTTTCAAAAATACACCTGTTTAAGCAATAAATTCACTATGCTCCTTGTCCTATCATTTCTGTCATTATAATGAAACTCATTAAAATAAATATTTAATAAATGCATAAATGATTAAAGACATGAGTAAATGAATGGAAAAGGAATATAAATACTAAATGGTGTAAATTAAATGAATAACTCTCATGAATAAATCAGCTTCCCATGAGTTTTCTAGCATTCTATGTAGAAATAATGCCATCTAAAATGGTTACTTTGAGTAGACCATGGCAAAGGATTTATCTGAAAAGGGAACTTATTCATATAAATTTGTGACTATAATGAATATGCAGTAAAAATACTTTCTTAAGTCCTCTATCTTTTAAAACCCTTAACACATTATAGTTAAATAATATTTCCACTAAAAGCAACAATCCCACTTGTCTTCTCATAACTCTTTAACATGAGATATATTATATTCCTGAGGCTAGGAGACAGAATTCTCCATGTGTTTTCTTCCCAAAATATTAAACTTGTCAGCTTACTTGCACTTCTTCCACTGCCATTTGTGACCATCAGAAACAGTTCCCACTGCCCTTTCCAGAGCTATATTTGGGTTAGGTTAAAAAAAAAAAAAAAAAAAAAAAAAACCCTATATTGACAGCAAGCAGTCTGGTTGTAAGCCTTAGAACAAGGAGTATTTGCTGTTTACCTTGCAAGTGTCAGCAATTTTATTTTTATCTACAAGCAAATGTCTTAGAAGGGAGTTATTTATATAAAATCATCCATTATCCATTTCCTTGCCACAAAGAGGGGCGGTGACAGATATTGTTGGAAAATCGGGCTTATTGTATTATATAAACAGATACATTTACTGTCTGGAGAGAGAGAAATCATATCTTGATGGTTTGATGAGTGATGTTCTCAGTTTCTGCCTGTATGCATGAATAAGTCTGGGCTAGGATTAGAAAAGCTGTCATTTAGAATTGTAGCAGAAGTTTCTATACAAAAGTAAGTGGGTAAGCATCATCTTCCATGTTCTATCTTAACACAATGAACTTTCTGCATTTTACATCCCGTTGCACAGAACTATTCTCTCCTCCAAACACCCACAATTTTCAGGAAGCTGCTGGGATCACTCAAATATGCATGACATCTGGACTCGTTAACAACTTACCTTCCCTCTTAGATGGAGAGTACAGGGAGAGTCAGGGGATCCTTACCTAAATATTCATTTGAATCCAATTCTGTCCTAATTGTAACTAGTTGAAGGGAAGGGCTAGAAAATATAGATGAGGTATAGATGAGGAAGAACAAGGGGAGAGCATCCCAACTATACAACTTTGAGGAAACCATCGTAATGTCTGGGTGCAGATGTTCCCCGGTGGTTCCTTTATGGTAAGCTACCTGTACGCCTGTTCATATTTCCTCACCCACTGACCTGTATGTAAGTCTCATAGACTTATTGGTCAACCAGGTAAGCTTGGTTTGGATAGCACCAGAGCTTGTCCTTGGAACCTTAGGAGAAGAGGTAGACATCTTTTATTTATCCCAGGGAAGGAATTTTAAAAACACATTCCAATTTATTATCAGTATTAAAAAGATAAATGCTAGCCCAGCTCACTCGCAACTCTTGCCAATTCTTTAAAGAGGTGACTTTAAATTTTTAATTTAAATAGGGTTAATTATAGTATTTTTAGCAACAAAATAAATCTGACAAAGTCTTAATTAATCTAAGAAAGTAAAAGGTGTGGACTTTTTAAACTAAGCGAGTTAGCATGCAGACAACCTTGTCCTTCCGCCTGGTGTGTAAATTGGCTCACCACTAAAAGAGTTTATGCTTTGTCTATGTTCCATTTCAGAACAGTCAATGTATTTAAAAGGATTAATTATTTGCTTTTGAAATTTATATTTCATTATTTTAATACCACAATAAATACATTCAGAGATATATTTTAGCACATGTAAACTAAAATTCATAGTAAGTAAATCTAGTTTCTTCGGATGCCACATCCTCTCCTGAATAACGACTGTATTTGCAAGAGTTTTGATGTTTTTCTGTTTATTTATTTCTGAGATATAGTCTCAGTTATCTCAGCCTGGCCTCAAAGTCTCTTTGTAGTTGAAAATTTAGCTAGAAATTCCTGAACTTCCTGCCTTCACCTCCAAACAATTTGAGAACAAATGAACAACCATGACCCATTTATGTAGTGCTGGAACTCAAAGCCAGGCTTCTGTGAGTGGTACACAAGCACTCTACCACTGAGCCATGCGTTCAATCCCATTTACAACACTCCTACATCTATCTACATATGCTTTCCCCCACTCATTTCTGTGCCTACATATTATCATCATTTTAAAGGTATAAAAATGTAGTGTTATCATGTATTTTTCACTTCTCTGAAAGTTAATTCATTGCTGAGTTTATTTTCTACCAGAATAATAAATATACTGAACAATAAAGTTATTTCCATGTTCTAAAATAAAATGGCTCATGCTTCCAGCAGGGACCATGCTACCATTGTTAAAACTAGAAATATAACTAGTAACATTGACTAGATCAACTTCATATAGTTGAATAGTATTCACATTCATCTTGTTTCATCTTCCCTTTTTTAAAGATTGATAAAAATATGTATATGCAGCCCTATGTATATGAATTCATGTGTATGTAAATGGGGATGTCATACTGTCAGGTATACCTCATAAGGAGCTTGCTGGGTTGTATGCTATATGTGTTCTTAATTTCTAAGGAACTTCCATGATGATTACCCTAATGATTGCATCAATCTACATTTCTACCACAGTGTCATTTTCATAGTCCATACTGACATCTCTTGACTTTGATTAGCATTTCCTTGTAACTTCTTGTGAATTGTATGAGTTTGTTATAGTGTTTGGAAATTAAACTCTTCTTAGGCTATTTTTTGCCACATAAGTAAAGTGGATGCAAGCATCCACTAATTTTCAAGTGGGAAACAAAGATACCTGGAAAGGATGAGCTCTTTAAGAACAGTATAAGGAAATTGTGTTTCTATACTCAAAAGAATAAATTGGAGCTTTATTTTTTACAAAACACAAAGATCAACTCAAAATGGATAAAAGACTTAAGCTTGAGACCTGAATCTATAAAACTCCTGTGATAGCACACTACAAGAAACTCTTTGACATTGATCTTGGCGATGAGTTCTTGTTTCAGACAACACAACAAAAGCTTAGGCTACAAAGGCAAAAACAAATACATGGGAACACATCACAGTGAGAAATGTATGCACAGCACAGGAAATAATCATGAAAATACAGTAGTAGCCTACAGATTGGGGAAATACATCTCACGGGTTGTGAAGAAATGAACATATGTTTTAAGATTTTCAAACTCAATAACACTCTACATTGATTTTGGGACAGTTGATCATCATAATAATGATAGTCTTTTCATACATTAATCATGTTTTATACTGTTTGGATATACACTAGTTTAATATATTTACATATTCATGAGCTTGTATTACAAAACACTGGTACTTCTTAAGTCTAATAATTTTCTTCTCCTGCATCAATTTAAAGTGAGTTTTTAATAGTGAGTTTGAGTAGTAGATCATACACACAACAGAAAACAGAGAGAAATCACATATTTGAGCATCATTTAAGTTCATGTGTGTGTGTGCATGCACACATACATACATAGAGAGGCAGAAAGAGAGAAAGAGCAAGAGAGTGGGAGAGAGAGAGACAAAGACAGAAATAGAGACGAAGAGAGACAAAGAAAGAGAGAGAGGGAGAGAGAGTTCTGTCTTCTGAGAGTGTAGTGAGAGAAATAAAGAAAGGCAAAAATTATTATTTTTTTTCTTTGTATAGTTCTTTTATTTCTATTTGGTTGATTTCAGCCCTGAGTTTGATTATTTTCTGCAGTCTACTCCTCTTGGGTGCATTTGCTTCTTTTAGTTCTAGAGCTTTCAGGTGTGCTGTCAAGCTGCTAGTGTAAGCTCTCTCCAGTTTTTTTTTTTTTAATTAGGTATTTTCCTTATTTACATGCAAATTTCTCCTTTCCCAGTTTCCCCTCCAAAAAACAAACAAACAAACAAACACAACAAGAATAAACTCCTGTTGCCTCCCACCCTCTCCCACTTGTTGGTCCTGGCATTCCCCTACACTGGGACACAAAACCTTCACAAGGCCGAGGACCTCTCCTCCTATTGATGATCGACTTTGCAATCCTCTACTATACACATGCTGCCAAAACAATCAATCCCACCATGTATAGTCCTTGGTTGGTGGTTGGATCCCTGGGAGCTCTGAGGGTACTAGTTAGTTCATATTGTTGTTCGTCCTAGGGGGCTGCAAACCCTTCAGCTCCATAGAACCTTTCTCTAACTCCTTCATTGGGGACCTTGTACTCAGTTCAATGGATGGCTGTTAGCCTCTAAATCTGTATTAGTCAGGTATTGTCAGAGCCTCTCTGAGATAGCTATATTTAGGCTGGCTTGTCCTTCCTTCAGTCTCTGCTCCATAGTTTGTTTCTGCAACTCCTTCCATGTGTATTTTGATCCCCCTTTTAAGAAGGAATGAAATGTCCACATTTTGGTCTTCCTTCTTCTTAAGTTTTTTGTGATTTGTGGGGTGTTCTTCCTGTTTTCTGAACTTCTGGGCTAATAAGCACTTATTAGAGAGTGCATACCATGTGTGTTCTTTTGTGATTATGTTACCTCACTCAGGATGATACTCTCCAGATCCATCCATTTCCATAAGAATTTCATAAATTCATTGTTTTTAATAGCTGAGTAGTACTCCATTGTGTAGATGTACCACAGTTTCTGTATCCATTCCTCTGTTGAGGGACATCTGGGTTGTTTCCAGTTTCTGGCTATTATAAATAAGGCTGCTATGAACGTGGTGGAACATGTGTCCTTATTACATGTTGGAGCATCTTCTGGGTATATGCCCAGGAGTGGTATAGCTGGGTCCTCTGGTAGAACTATGTCTAACTTCCAGAGGAAACACCAAACTGATTTCCAGAGTGGTTGTACCAGTTTGCAATCCCACCAGCAATGAAGGAGTGTTCCTCTTTCTCCACCAACTCTCCAGCATCTTTTGTCACCTGAGTCTTTTATCCTAGCCAATCTGACTGGTGTGAGGTGGAATCTCAGAGTTGTTTTGACTCGAATTTCCCTGATGACTAAGGATGTTGAGCATTTCTTTACGTGCTTCTCAGCCATTCAGTATTCATCAGTAGAGAATTCTTTGTTTAGCTCTATGTCCCATTTTTTAAAGTGTTATTTGGTTCTCTGGAGTCTAACTTCTTGAGTTCTTTGTATACATTGGATATTAGCCTTCTATCATATATAGGATTGGTAAAGATCTTTTCCCAATTTGTTGGTTGCCGTTTTGTCCTATTGACAGTGTCTTTTGCCTTACAGAAGCTTTGCAACTTTATGAGGTCCCATTTGTCAATTCTTGATCTTAGAGCAGAAGCTATTGGCGTTCTCTTCAGGAAATTTTCCCCTGTGCCTATTTGCTCAAGGTTCTTCCCCAGTTTATTTTCTATTAGTTTCAATGTATCTGGTTTGATGTGTAGGTCCCTGATCCACTTGGAATTGAGCTTTGTACAAGGAGAAAGGAATGGATGAATTTGCATTTTTCTACATGTTAACCACCAGTTGAGCCAGCACCATCTGTTGAAAATGCTGTCTTTTTTTCCACTGTATGGTTTTAGCTCCTTTGTCAAAGATCAAGTGACCATAGGTGCATGTGTGGTCCGCGCTATTTTCCCGCCGGCAGGAACACACAGACACACACAGGATACCTCTGGAGCAAACCTTTATTACCATGTGGCGAGGAGAGAGCGAGCCTTGGAAAATGCACTGCTTATATACACCCTGGAGCGGCATGTTCACCTCTGATCGGCTGTTTGCTCATTACCTCATGAGACGCCTCGGGATAGGCTGTGATTTGGTGCGCTCTGGCCCTAGGCACATGCGCAGACTACTTGTTACAGGGAGAAGACACCGGATGCCGGCGCCATCTTGTAATGGAGGCTGCCGGCTCGGGTGCGGCTCTCTACATGCATGGGTTCATTTCTGGGTCTTCAATTCTGTTCCATTGCTCTACCTGGAAAGGCAAAAATTATAATGACTCCAAGAGCTACATAAGAATAACAACTTTATCTGATACCTCCATCTGGCTTGATTTATAACGAGTTACTACAGCTACATTCCATAATCACAGAGGAGTTCAAAGTGTCTAGAATGAGTTTTTTCATTTTTTTTTAATTCTGTGTTAAGTAAATGCTAAGTATGTTATCTGTATTGACTTACTTATTGAATTATACTTGAGGGCATTTAAAAACCAACCATTTCCTTATGTAGAACATTATCTCTCATTCTATTTATTTTAAGATTATGAATAGTTGCAATTAGGGCAAATGTTTGCGGATAATATGTATATTACTAACGTATAGCTTCTCTAAATCTTCTTCTTTATAGAAAAACAATTTTTATTCACAAACACACTATACTTTCTCAATTTTTACTGGATGTGTACAAAATTGTAGTGCTGGTATTCAGACATAAAGATGAATAGATCTCAGGACTACACTCCTAAAGATGCAATGACTGCTCAGCTGTGGATCACTGTGGAAAGGGAGCATGTTCTCAACATTGGAAACACAAAGTACTCCCTCAGTGATACATGCTAATTGAGTTAGAGTTTCACCTCACATAACTTAATTGGAGATGATAAAGGTCATTAAATTTCAGATAGCCCTGTGAATAGCAAAGTGGTAGAAAGACAAAGCAAGCAGACAATGTGAGGTAGCCTTCACCCTCGGACAATTTTTTTTTTCCCAGAGCTGAGCAATTCTGCTCGGAGGTCATCTTAATCACTGTTAAATTGCTGTGAAGAAACACAATGACCATGGCAACTCTTGTAAATGAGAGCATTTCATTTTCGCTGACAGTGGAGAGGGTTAGTCTACTGTCACCATGTGGCTGGGAGCATGGCAACATGAAGGAATTCAAAGTGCTGGGGAAGTAGCTGAGAGTTTTAAACCCAAATCTGCAGGTAGCAGGAGAGACACTGAGGCTGGCTTGGGCTTTCAAAACCTCAAAGCCCGCTCCCAGTGACCTACTTCCTCAAACAAGGCCATGCCCCCCAATCCTTTCAAGTAGTCCCAATCATTAAGCATTCAAGTATATAAAGCTATAATAATCATTCTTATTCAAACGATCATATTCCATTCCCTGGCCTCCATATGGCTTTTAATGAAATTTCATTCAGACTAACTTCAAAAGTCCCATAGGCTGTAGTAGTATCGACACTGTTTAAAGGTCCAGAGCTCAACTTCTCTTCTGACTGAAACTCGAGGTAATCTCTTAACTGTAATCTTCTGTAAAATCAAAATTCAAAAGCAAACTGTAGAATTTCCACCATACAATGACACAGAATATTCATAACCATTCCAAATGGGAGGAAAGGGAGTATAGTAAGAAACGACTGGACCAAAGCAAGACAAGAAAATTAGGCAAACTTCAAAATCTGCATCTCCATGTCTAATGTGAAAGAACTCTTCAGATCTTCACTCCTTTCAGCTTGTTGGACTGCAGCATACTTCTTCCGGGCTTGTTCCACACTCTGCTGGCATCTCTCCTTGGCAGGTATTCTCTAGAATCAGAACTACGTGGCTGAAGCTATCAAGTTCTACTTCCTGAGGCTAGAATATCAGAGAATTATTCAATTACATCTGCATCAGCTTTGAGTTCTCAACAGATTCCTTTACTGCTTAACATTTTCTTTTTTACTAATTAATTTATTCATTTACTTCACATTCCGAATGCAGCTTCTCTGCCTCTCTCTCTCTCTCTCCCTCCCTCCCTCCCTCCACCCCTCCCTTTTTCCTCAGATAAGGGAAGCCATCTTATAGCTGTTAACCTACCTTAGCATTTCAAGTTGCTGTAGGACTAGGTGCATATTCTTCTGGTGAGGCTAGATTAGGCAGCCAAGTTAGGGAAATATATATATATGGCCTAGGTCTGTCACATGCATAATCTCTCATGGTTCAGTATCACTGAGCCCCTGTGGGTCCAGGTTAGTTGATTATGTAGGTTTACTTGTGGTTTTCTTGCCCCTACTGGTTCCTCCAGTCCTTTCTCCCATCTCTAGTAAGATTCCTGGAGCTAAGAGGAATGTTTGGCTGTAGGCCTCTGAATCAGCTTCCATCAGTTGCTGGGTGAAGCCCCTCAAAAACCAGGCATACTAGGCTCCTGTCTTCAAATATAGGAGAATATCATTAATAGTGTCAAAGGTCAAGGGTGTGCTCTCTCATGGCATGGGTCTCAAGTTGGGCCAGTCATTGATTGGCCATTTTCTCAATATTTTCTCCCTCTTTATCTCTGCACACTTTGTAAACATGAACAATTGTGAGTCAAAGGACTTGTGGCTGAGTCAGTGTCCACGTTCTTCTATCGGAAGTCTTGCCTGGTGACAGGAGGTGGCTGTTTCAGGTTTCATATCCCCTGTTGCTAGGAATCTTACCTAGGGTCATGTTCAGAGAATCAGGGGAGAACATTTGATATTTTCTTTAATTAATTTTCATTAGCTGGAAGATTAGTTTGATTGAGTCTCACCCTAAGATCACCACTACCTTTTTTCCATTTATCATCAGGCTTTTCTTTAAATTTTTATCTCCTTGAGCCCTGGACTTAACTCTACTACATTTCCTGCTGTGCCTTTTCTCCTCAAACTGTACTTTGATATTTTTCCTTGTACAGCTTGCTTTTTTTTTTCATAATAGATCTGTATAAGAGTGTCACGAATAACCATATAACATAATTAATATTAAGCTGTTTGAAATCTCCTCTTCTGGTAGCATTAATCCCAAACTGTTCAGTTTTGCCAAAGGCCAAGTGCAGAAAGCAGCCATATCCTTTGCCAAAATATCACAAGAATGGTCTTCAGGCTTCTTACTAATATTCTTCTCATCTTAAACATCTTGAGCTGGATTTTCTTAATCTACACTGCTCTCGGTATCATTTCTACAATTTTACTAGTGCGGTCCATTAAGCCCTGCCTAAAGCATTCAACTGCTTTCCTAATTTAAAGTCCTAAGGTCCACATCCTACCAACAAGGAACAAGAATGCTTGCAGTATTACCCCACTTCCTGGTACAAACGCCTGTCTTAGTCATTGTTCTATTGCTGTGAAGAGACATTGTGACTATGACATTTCCTCTTAGAAAGGGAAGCATTAAATTGGGGCTAGCTTACAGTTTCAGAAGTTTGACGCCTCTGTCATCATTTAAGGGAACATGACAGCATGTAGGCACACATGGGGTTTGAGAAGTAGCTGAGAGTTTCACATCTGACTCTGCAGGGAGCAGGAAGAGAAGTGGCTGAGAGTTTTACATCTAGATCCACAGGAAGCTGGGAGAGAGAAAGCCAATGGGTCCAGCTTGAACTTTTAAAACCTCCAAGCCTACTCACAGTAGCACGCTTCATCCATCAAGGCCACACTTTCTAATTCTTTAACAGAGTGACACTCCCTAAGTATTTTCATTTATGAATCTAGTGGGACCATTCTTTTTCAAACCAGCGCAGAGGTTGTTACAGTAATGTAAGCCCAGGTTACCAGATAGAGTCTGTGAAAAATGAAAATCATCTTGGGTGGAGAGGTCTCAGGAAAACGAGGTTGAGACTTTTGAAAGCAATCTTTATCAAAAACAGAATAGAATGGTGGTTGCCAGGATCAACCCAATGGTAGTTGACAGGACACAATGAATCTTGCAACCTATATAATATACACAAGATTAATGTCTAAGTCTCATTGCCCTGTCAAACTTCTACATGTTTCTCTGTGTCCCAGGGAATCCAGACACACATGGGTGTCTTGAGTAATTCACTCCCTAGGATAGAGACTCAGTTTCTCAGAAAATGAGTGGTCCACAGTGTAACAGGAGCCACATACTCTATCCTGGCAAGCCTATGATGCATGCTGTTTAA
>JADRCD010037842.1:0-17474 GCA_019843815.1 Montemys delectorum | reverse complement strand
CTGGGGATTTGAATTCAGATTCTCATGTTTGAGCAGCAAGGACTTTACCAACTGAGCCATCTCCCCAGCCCTGGATCTGAGGTTTGGTTTTGCCAATGCAAGAGAGGATCTAGTGGAAGATAGGCAAAACCTTCAGTAAAAGAACTTGTTGGGAGTGGAAATATAGCTTAGGAATAGAGTGCCCACCTACCGAGGGGAAGGATTCAATCCCCAGCACTAGGAATGAAGAAAGGGGGTGTCTTGGTTTGAGTTTTATTGCTATGAAGAGACACCATGTCCATGGCAAGTCTTATAAAAGAAAACACTTAATTGGGGCTGGCTTATAGTTTCAGAGGTTCAGTCCACTATCAATATGGTTGGGAAGCATGGTGGCATGCAGGCAGACATGGCGCTGGAGAAGAAGCTGAGAATTCTATGTTTTGAGCCAAAGGCAGCAGGAAAAGACTGCCCCATTAGGCATAGCTTGAGCATATGACCCCTCAAAGCCCACCCCAACAGTGACACCCTTCCTCAAACAAGGCCACACCTCCTAACAGAGCCACTCCCTATAGGATGAGCATTCAAGCACATGAATCTATGGGGCAATTCCTATTCAAACCAACACAGGGAGAGAGGGAAGGAGGGAAGGAGGGAGGGAGGGAGGGGGAGGGAGGAATGACAGGCCATTGCAGCTCTTCTAGACTTGGCCCATACCTGGGATTAAAAGAAAGGCTACGTGGAGATAGTTTCAGCGAGCTCTTTGAACATAGATCCTTTGATAAATCTTTACTCGCAGCAATTGTTTTCTTGGTGATCCTCTATTTCTCTGCCAATATTTTTCAGGTATTTTCAGAGATATAATTGCTTTCTGCTTCTCAACTGAATTGGCTGATGAAAGCACCATTTTATCCTGTGTTATCAAGTAGAAATTTGTTCATCAAAACTCCTGTGCTTTACCAAAGATCACACAGCTTAGTCATACCAGGCCAAAGGTCAAGACACCGTTGCTTCTAAGCATTTAACGAGGGAAATTAGAGATCTCTCTGAGTTGGGACCAAGAGCTTGAGACCCAACCTTAAAAGACCTCCCTGTGGTGCTTTCCAGTGCCATGGGACCAACCGACCGACCGACCGACTGACCAAGAACATGTTCCTCCCGTACACTCCAGAGTCCTCTCAGGTGTAGCCAAGTCTATTTGTAAGTTCCTTTCAGGGAAGACTCACATCTTACGCATAAGCACCAATCCAAGAGTGGCTATTTACAGGTGTAAGGGGGACAGACAGAGCTAGATCTGTGGACAGGGGCTTCCATTGGTATACAAGACCCCTGATAACACAGGATGGAGCTAGGAATGGGAAAAGAAGTATTGAAGGCCCAGAACTCAGCTCTCAGCACACTATCCCACCTCTGTCAGACCCAAATTGCCCTCACCCTGTCAGAAACCCCTAGTTGCCCCAAATTCTAATTTCACACCTGGCTTCCAGGTTGTAATGGAGGAAGGCATTTCCCCCCGCCCCCATGGTAGACAGACATAACCTTCTTTGCTTAACAGTTCATGAACTTGTTTTATATCTGTTAAATATTTAAATACACAATATGCAGGCTTCCCTTTGTCCTTTACCCCCAGGCCCTGAAAATGTTAAGGGTAGGTTTGGCTGGCACATTGTTTTTCTTGTTCTTGTTCAGGAATTAGTCTCCAACGGGATGGTTGGAGGGGAAGGATGAATCTGTGAATCCCAATGAATCTCGAAGTTTCAGGCCTACCTATGCAAGTGCAGAAAGGCTGGAGTTGAGCAGCAAATGCCAGGAGTGGGCTGTCTCCTAATTGGTCACAGTTCCCACCTGTCTCTCTTCACTCATTTTGGTGACCTCTGGCCTCTCTGGCCACTAGGGCCTTTGAGTTTGTCACCCCTGATTTAAGACCTCCATTTAGATATGTCCCCTCTATATAAAGCCACTGGGCTGCCACATTAAACACCTGGTCCCCACCTCTTCTCTCCGACATGCCTCAAAGAAAGTTGGTGGCTGGTTTTCCCATCAGCCAAGTGTAAGTTCTTAAAACTTCAGGATGGGATAAATGCCTGCAATTTTGGCAACTCGGTCTCTAACTTCTGAGTCTTGGGGACTCATTAAAACAACAACTAAGAATTTCAAGAGAGCAGCCTCTCTGCAGGGGTCCTCTCCTTTCACAGAACCATGTGAACTGGAAACCAGGCAGCATGGATTCCTCACTCTGACCCCAGTGAGAGAGGCAGATTTTTGATAACTAACAAAGAGCTTTTGTTCAGGTTTGCGTCAGGATAGATCAGCTCTCCCCAACTGCACGGCCATTTACTTCTAGGCTCATCTTCCCTTTCTGCCCCCAAAAGAACCCTCAGCCCTTCCTCCACATGTCCAGTCCCCAGCACCCCACCCCCTCCTCCTCTCGGTCTGGAAAACAGCTTTGCACGCTAACCTCCAGGGGCATTCACTGGCTTTCCAGCGGGGTCCCCAGCCCCACAGGCTGCCAAAATAGGCTCTTTACACTCCGTAGATGGGAGAGAAAAATATGCTTGTTCCGTTGCAACTGTCAAGCAAAGGACGTGCTGAGCTCAGATAGAAATAGCAGCAGGGTCAGGGCAGGGCAAGGCCCCAGCATTTCATTAGCTCAGCTTGGCCCAGGGTGATTAAATGCACACAGCGGCCTATGAATGGGGCCATGGAGGGCAGCGCACGGTGCAACACAGGAAAATCATTCTTTGGGTGCTGTCAGCTGGCTGAATGGGACTTAATCATCGGGATAATGAGAACCCATTTCCATTGTTTTAATTTGACGGAAGGAGTGAGAAAGAAGGACCTTTTTCCCCCCTCTGGGTGAAAAGATGTTAAACTGTGGCCCATATGTTAAACGGAGTCCCAGATCCTCCATGCTGCTGTTGACTGTGGGTGCTTTTTACCACGCAGTAAGAAGAGTGTGGGCACCAAGTTCTTGTTGGTACTTCCTTTAGACCCTGTGATAGAGAGATAGACGGGATATGTCTTCAGTGCTGGCATCTGTCCCCAGCAGCTGCACCAAAGCATCACTGACAGAGAGAATGCACTGGGTAAAGCTGACTAGGCCCTGCCTCTAAAAAAATACTTCCAGTCGTGAGTGAATCCTACTGTGTGCTTTTTATCTTTCCTCTTTTTAAAATTTTAAAGGTGTGTGTGTGTGTGTGTGTGTGTGTGTGTGTGTGTGTGTGAGAGAGAGAGAGAGAGAGAGAGAGAGAGAGAGAGAGAGAGAGAGAGGTGTATCTTTCTGTTTGTCTGTTTGTACTAGCACACATCTGTATATGTATATAATTTCACAATGTATGTGCGAAGGTCAGTGAACAACTTGCAGAAGTCTTTCCTTCTATCCTGTGGGTTCCAGGGATCAAACCCAGGTCATCAGGCTTCTTGGCAAAGTGCCTTTACCCACTGAACAATCTCATCAGTTCTCTTTTAGCTTAATCTCAATCTCTCTCTCTCTCTCTCTCTCTCTCTCTCTCTCTCTCTCTCTCTCTCAATAAAAGGTTGAATGGATTCAAGTTACCTACTCAAACAGAATTCTGAGTTTCTTGCACCTCATTTGAGGTCCAAGAGCCCAAGACCACTGCAGACAGAACCTCAGCACTGTGGAGCTTATCAGAACTTGAGCTCTGCACAGAGCATTTGCCTACCATGCACAAAGCCCTGAGTTCAAGCCCCAGTGTCACAAAGAATGAAACAGAACAAAACTTCCCAGAACTGGTGTGGACCCAGCTAGTTGGGATAACCCCTGGCTCCCAGGAGGCGGAATAGCTAGTAATGGATTCCTGCTCCCCCAGCTTGATCCTCTTGCTGTCCTTCCAAGATCACACACGTCATATGGAAACATGAGTTATTTATTCTCCAACCTGATCACTCATTTGTTTACTTCTATGGAAATCCATGACAGCATGTCCTCCCCAAAAAGTCAGCGAGGGAGACCTGAAACACAGAGGCATACCAGGGAGCTCTAACTTACTGGGAGACTCTCTAGAGGAGGAAGTGGGAGTGGGGGAAGGAGATGATGACAGTGAAGGACATTTTGTTAAACCTATGAAGGCTTTCGAGAGCCAAGGCTGGGGAGAATTTCAACCAAGAGCAAAAAATGGATTTGGGTAGCGTGTTTGAGAGCAGGAAACAGACGTGGTCAGAATGAAGACTCCGTGTGGGGAGTAAGATTCCATCAGAGAGTGAGGCCAGATGATGTGGGATTGTGAAAGCCAGGCAGAGCAGAGCGTGCTTTCCTCTGCCTACTCCATCTGTGGTCATAAAAAGTGATTGTGGTCGCTGTCATTTGTTTTTGTTTTCATTCTTCCCCCCTCCCATGTTCTTCAAAGAGATAGGCAGAAAAGAATAGCTTGTGCTCTTTCTTGGAGCACTAAAAGGGAAACACTTTTGTGCTCTTTCTCGGAGCACTAAAGGGGAAATATTCTTTGAAGGGTCCAGGTTTTTAGGCCTGGACTCCAGACCAGAGCCAGTGTGTCCTTTGGGGCTCTCAGCTTTACCCCATGGAAATTATGCAGATCCTTCTCCTGCTTAATACAGGCTAACTTCTTCTGCTGTTTAGGGACAGGGTCTTGCTATATAGCCCAGGCTAGCCAAGAACACTCCTAAGTGCTAGGATTACAGGCACAGTATTATACCCAGTCTCTTCCCTTGAAGACTTGAAAGAACATAGATGGTAGGTTCTCCATGGCACAGAATGGATGTGTAAATAAACAGATGAAACAGATAAATGGCCCACCCAGCTCCTTTCCAAAGAGAAGTACCCACCTTCTCCTCAGAAGCTGTGTTCTGTACAGCCAGTGTTCTGAGAATGCACCAATCCATCAACCTCATCTACATAAGCCCAGCAGGGGCTTTCTGTGGCTGCAACAATTCCACACCCATTGCTTTGAGGACTCATGTAGATTGGAGGGAAAGTTGAGTCTGGATGGTATGTAGCATTCCTGAGATGGGTTTTCTCATCCCTGAAATTGAAAGTCACCCACCACCCGCTCTTTGCCTGCAAAGGTCTGTTAGCAGTACAAATATTGAGGTCTGTCCCAAAGAAGAGAGAGAGTGCAGAGTGGAATTTGAAATGATAGCTCTTAGTATTTGTGATTCTGTTCCAAGAACTCCAAGCACTTAAAAATGGCTGGGAGGGTTGTGGTGACATGTCTGTCTAGTCTCTGGGGTCCATGTTGGTTCTATGCTTTTTTGTCTCCCCACTTTTTCTTTGCGGCCATCTAAACTTTGCGGCAGGGGACCAGAGCTCCGTTCTCAACACTCACGTCAGGCAGCACACAACCTCCGTAATTCCAGCTCCAGGGGATCCATCATCTGATGCCTCTGTGGGTACTGGCACTCGCAAGCACATACCCACACACAGACTCATAATACACATAATTGAAAAGGGAGTAAATCCTTAAAAAGACATCATAAATCCAAAGAGCCTCTGGACGTGCTCACCTTGCTCCAGTTCATTGCAGCCTTCGTCTGAAAACCGGCATGCTCACTTTGCCCCATGTGTGCCACCGTGCTGCCCAATGCGAATGAGGGAAGCACCCCAGCTCACATGCAGGACTGTGCAATGAACTATAGTGTCTCGCTACACATATAGTGTTCTGCTCATGTCAGCATAATGGTTTCATTACAGAAGACAAAGTCTTGTTTATATTTTCTACCACCATCCTGCAGGCTGAAAGTATATTTAGATTGTACTGTGTTAGGTTGTTTCATTTTTTTAATTGCTGTTTTGAGTTGCTGACTTGAGTTTCATTTTTTAAGCGTTAAATGAATTTTGGTTTTGGATTAGAATTTCCAATAATTTCTAAGACAACCCTGAATGAGCATCTAGAATTTTGCATTATATAGGTGTGTGCGTGTGTGTGTGTGTGTGTGTGTAAAATAGCATTCTCAATATTGGTAATCATAAAATCAAATTAATCAACTTTGAAATATGTTCAAAACGCTGTATGTCCTGCAGGATCAAATATTCAGCCAAAATTTAATGTCTATGTAAATAAGTATGTCCATCTCATTAATATGCAATGTGATATAATCTTTAATAAATGGTAAAAGTTACATGTCTATCAGAGAATTTTCAAATGTGTGTACTTGCGTTTATGTGTGCATGTCTATATGCATGCAAAGGGAAGCCAGGGGATCACTTCAGACATCTCCCTTGAGACCACATCTTCCTTTAGTCTGGAGCTCACACATTGAGTTAAACCAGCTGGCCAGCAAGCCTCGGGGATTCCTCTGCTTCTGCCTCCCCAGCTGAGAGTCTGAGTACACCACCACGTCCAGCACTTTTACTCGGGTCCTTCCGCTTGCAAGACAAGAACCTTATCAAAGGAGCCATCCCCTTGGTCAGTAAAGAATTGTTTTAAAATAAATCTCTTTACTTTTTTATTACCAGTCATTGTTTGAGGTGTATAGCACTTTTATATATCTATATGTTAGAGATCACGTAACTTAGAGATCACATGTCTTAGGTGAGAAAGACATAACCAATGGGGAAGAAGATGTCCCGCTCTACAGATGGATTTCTAACATGTTAGTGTTGATTTAAAGGGAGCTTCTTTGCCCAACCACAGCCCACTGTCCATCCTCATCTCCAGTCATTCCTCTTGACCAAGTTAAACTTCCTGTTGTTTCTTCTGTTTAATGTTAGCAGTTTCAAATTGGAAATTGTATATGCGGTTACTTTATTCTTGTATCTTCTTGGGTCTTCTTTTTCTTATCTTTACCCCTTTCCATTTCTACCAGTCAAGATTTGTCTTTCCACTCATGTGTCTTATTGTGGTCTTTCTCCAGTTTTAAACTAGTCATGACTACCTTGCTGGGGTGACTGTCACCATCCATGGTGTGATGAGCCTTTTCCTGCCTGTCCTTATTCAATGTAGATGTTGTAATTGCTTTCTGTGAACCCAAGTGTATTGCTAACCTGTTGACTCTTAGAATGTACACCCTGAACTTCACCACCCTTTTGGATGAGCAGGGGTTGAAAACCCTGCTTCTGCCTTGACGTCATATAGTCTCGTGAATGTAAGAAAATGTCTTGAGGTACCACTTATGGTTCTCGATTTAGTCAGACGTCACGAAGAGACTGAACATCACTATGACCACTACTACATCAGCCATGTCCCCGGATAAGAAGACAGTTCATTGTTTCTCTTATATAAAATATCCTCTATTGACTCTGTTCATTTGTGCTTACTGTTCCAGTCATCTGGGGTGTGTTTCTCCTGTTCCCTACTTTAATCCAAGTTAAACTTTTGTAAGACTTGTTTCCCTTAAGTCAGAGCTCAACAAGTATGTTCTTTAAAAGATGAAAAAGCTTTGAGAGTCAGGCTGTCTGTGTTAGTCAGATTTCATGTTGCTGTGACAAAACTCTTCACCTGGACAATTTAAGGGAGGAGACATTTATCTTGTTCATAGTTTTCAGAGTTTCAATCTATCCTGGCCTAGAAGGTGGGACAATGAAGAGCAGCTTGCCTCAAGGCAGCCAGGAAGCTGAGACAGACTTACCTTCCCTGCCCCCGCTCTCTCATCTGTCTTTTGTTTTATTTTGCTTTGTTTTTGAAACAGAGTCTTGTCTGGCTGGCCTAGAACTCACTGTGTAGACCAGGCTGGCCTAGAACTTGCAGAGATCCTCCTGCCTCTGCCACCCAGTTGCTGGGATTAGAGTGTAAGTCACTATGACAGACCCTGGTTTTGTTTTTATTGAGACAGGGTCTTGTTATGACCCTGGAACTGGCAGTGCAGAGTGGACTGGCCTCAATCCCAAGATGATGCTCTTAATTCTGCCTCCTTTTTTTATTCCCTGTGAGCACTCACCCTGGCTGAGATGGTGTCACCACAGTCATGGCAAGTCTGCCTTCTTATTCTCTGGATTATCCTTGCAGAGGGAAGCACCCTGAAGTTTCCTTTATTAATTTCTTAAACCCTGTCAATCCAGCCAACCTGGCAATCAAGTTGAGTCATGACACTCACCGTCTCTGTCACATTTACTCAGTTCTGCCACTATAGTGCAAAAGCAGCCATTGCCAGCATGCAGACAAATGCTTGGTTGTGTTCTAATCAAACTTACATTACACAAGTAAAACGAGCTGGATTTGGCCCTAGGACCACTGCTGACCTGCCAACCACTGCTCTATTGTGACTCTTCTGCTCTGCTCTGTTTCCTTCTTCATGGTTAGTTATTTATAAGTTCATATCTCCCAAGGGGCTGAGTCTCTTGAAGTTAAGGACTCTTGTTCTTAGATCTCCCCAGATCTCTAGGACCGAGAAGCTGTTTGGCAAAGGCAAATGGATGAATACCAGGACAAGCACAGAGAAGCAGTTTCCTTCAGACTTGGCAAGACCATAACACATTTCAGAGTAGATGATGTGGTGATGTAAAGAATACCTTGACCCTGTGCTCATGCTAAGGAAATAAACAAAGTAGTACAGTGGTAGCTAGGTCTCTAGGAACAGGAATGAGGCCGTTAAAGATTCATTAGAAGAAGAGCCAGATTACCAGATCATCCCCAGAGATTCTGTCTACCCCTTTCTCCACTCCCAATTCCCCACTTCACATGCCCCTCACTCTACATGCATACTTGGAATCCTCCCCTTTGCATGGAGGCCACTTCACATACTCTTGTAACCCCAATACCTTGGGTTCACCAGGATAGACTTGGATGGAATCATTTTTTTTTTAATCTGTCCATGAGTGCCTTATCATTCCAGAAAAAATTAAGCAATGAGAATTGTCACTGTTTCCCTAGCAGGAAAAAAAAAGGGGGGGGGGACAAATTATTTTACCAGGCATGAGATTTAGTAACTTAATTCTATTGTCTAAAATGAAAGATTATAGGAAAATCCTGATAGATGTGCTTAGAGAGTTTGCAGTGTGCTTCTAATAGTCATCGTCCTGCCTCCCTGCCTGTCATGTTTGTCTGCCTGTCATGTTTTACTCACAGCTTCCATAAAACCCCCAGAATCACTTTGTTTTCAATCCCGTAGATACAGCTGAGAACAACTCTTCCCTGTTTAATAGAGTGCTTTGTGATGGTCAAAGCACATAGCACAAATCACATTTCATAGATAAGGCAATGGACGCACATTAAAGAACTTGCTTTGATTGACATTGCTAAGACTTAGACCAGGCAGACTCTCAGGCATCAGAATGAAACAACACAGTGAGAAATGAAGCCAGTGGCTGGAAAGGGCTCTTCAGTTAAGGGAACTTGTTGTTCTTCCAGAGGACTGGGTTTAATTCCCAGCACCTACATCATGGCTCACAATGCCTATAATTCTAGTTTCCGGGGGATCCAATACTGTCTTCTGGCCTTCTTATTCTGTGTACATGGTGCACATACATGCAGGCAAAACATCCAGACATATAAAATACAATTTAAAATGAAAAAGAAAAGAGGAGCCAAACAATATATTAATCCCATTTGGAATTCCAAGGGAACCTTGGAATGAGTATCAGAATTTTGGTAGTATTTGTTAATGTGGCCCAGTGGAAGACTAGATACCTTAACAAACTTTGCACAAGACACATACATCTTGAAATCAAATCGACTAACCTTCTTGGAAATAACAAAACTTTGCACTAGAACTTGGCTTGAATGAAGAGATTCACACCAAGCCTGAGTTCTCATCACTCTTGTAAAATGATTCGGGCATTCCAGTGAAGACTCCAGTGTCTTGCTTGTGCTTGACCATGGAGGTCACCTTCACAGTGGAAGGTTAATACTGACTCCATCACTGCCACTTACTACAGCCCGTGCTCTGTGTTCCTTGGAAACCTCTTGCCTCAGCTTGGGCTTGACCCAACCCACTTAGAAGGAGGAGAGCAATTTTACAGCCCTGCATGGAGGGACTCCAAGCCAGTCGTATCTATTTCCAAGTGATCTGACGCAGCAAGCAGATCGTGTTTCCTTTGGAGGCTTGGCTGAGCATAGCCGGGCTGGCAGGTTTGAGCCAGAGTGAATAAAATGACTGTCAAGAAAAATCCCAAATGGCCTCTAAGGAGGGAGGACTAATGAAATGCTCAGGTCAGAGGTGGGGTGCTTTCTGGGGAGATTGTAAAAAGAAAGGAAGATGAGGTGAGCATGTGTGAAATTTGCAAGAGTCAACAATGACAGGGGACGCCAAGCGCACTGGCACATGCCCAGAACACTCCCTAGAGCAGGCATTTAGCCTGAAACAACTCTCTCTCACACACACAAAATCTAACTCTTAATTTGAAACTTACCTTTAATCAGAACTTTTATTGGAATTTCTTATGCTTGGTTACCTGTCCATCTTGCCCCCATCCTGCCAAAGCCAGCAGTGATTCTAAGTGTGTTTGCCAAAGACAAACAAAGCCCTGTATTCAATTATTCTTGTCTCAGGGAATAGAAATTAGGGAATTCCAGGAACGGGATGTGGGAACAACTGAGAAGCTAGGCTTCACTTAAGATCCTTGAAAAGAAATAAATATCTTGTTGTTGGGATAGAAATAGAATTGGGTCTGCACAGACCATTTGAAAGGGGAAGCTAAGTCTTAGGATCAGCTCTAGCCTGATGACTTTCTGCTCAGGATGATAAGAGCAGACCATTGACCATCAGATCCCACGGGCATGTGTCTGGCTCTTGGCTCTCTTCTTTGGCTGTACAGGGGTATTTTAAAGGGCAAGACACAGGGACAAAGCTGTTTTTCTTGAGCAAGAGGTGTGTGCCTCTGGCTACCCACTTGTCTGGAGCCTTTATGATTCCTCTTTCCATCCAAACAGCTTGGCTGTTGAATATGGTGGCAGCAAACAGCAGTCACTTCCCTTTTGCCTCATGCCCCTGACAGTCAGCTGGCCTGTTTCAGGGTCCTACTGTGTGCCAGTCATTGTCTTGGAATGCAACCAGAATGTCCTTGCCCTTGGTGTCTTGTCTATGAATCTGGACAGGATGCACCTGGGGTAGAAACAGTGTGAGAAACACTGGAGATTCAAGAAAAGGAGTCAACAGACTAAACATGAGAACAGAAGGGGCCATACCTAAGGTTTTTATCCTTCGTGTAAGGGCCTCACATTGATTTCCAAAATATCTATTATCCATTTGTTATTCACACAAGCTTGGGGTTCAACATGAAGTGGGATATGGAATATAGAAAAGGTTTTTGAGGAAAGGGCTCATGTGGCTTAGTAGGTAGAGTGCTTGCCTAGCGTGTGTGAGGTCCTGTGTTGAATTCCCAGCACGGCAGAAACCATGTGTGGTGCAAGCACACATATAATCCCCCGGGTTTGGGAGGAGGTAGAAGCAAGACAATCAGAAATTCAAAGATCATTCTTGGTTCTAGAGTGGGGTCTGAGGTTAGCACCTGGGGTACATGAAACTGTCTGTGGAGCTGGAGAGATGGCTCAGAGCTTAAGAGCACTGTCTCTTTTATAAGAGGACTCAAGTTTGAGTCTTAGTACCCACAAGGTGGCTTACATAGGCCTATAACTCCAGTTCTTCAGAATCTAATGCCCTCTCTGACTTCTGTGAGCACTAGCCAGGCACACACCTGGTTCCCAGATATACATACATACAGATAAAACACCAACACCCCCATCCAGAGAGAGACAGAGACAGAGAGAGGGAAAAGAGCAAAGGAAATGTAGGCAGGAAAGTAGCCATATGAAAGAAGATAAAAACAGACTGGGGAATGGATGCTGTGTTTGCTTGCCAAGCCAGATATGAACTTTGTTCTTTAAATAACAAATAGTTTCTCTGAGACTTTCTACAGGTGTATGTCCACCATACTCCAGCATTCCCTACCTGTTTTACTTACACTTGTTTCTGCTGGTTCTGAAGCTAGGATGTAAAGCACATGAGGACAAGGGCTCTTTTGGTCATAGGCACCTTAAGATCACCAGTTCTGAACACAAAGAGCCACTGTGTTTGAACAGTTGTCTCCAGTTTGTAGAGTAGAGGGAGAACCAAGAGTGGCCAGATCCCATGAGGAGGGAATCTGCCATAGCCGGAGGGGGTTAAAAGCCAAATCCAGGGTAACGTTGGCACAGATGAAAAGGGCAGATGTCAGTGAGAGAGGGAAGGTCAAGAGTGGCTTTAAGGTTTCCATCTGAGTATCTGTAGGATAGCAATTTTGTCAACTGACATAGAAGAGACAAGGGAGGGACATGATGAGGTGATTGCCATGGGAGGCAGGGTCATGATAATCAATATGTTTTAGACATGTGTGATTTGAGGGAACCACACAATGTCCAGCTGGAGGTGTCCTGTAGGCATTTGGAAATACATGTGGGAAATTCAGGAAGATGGCTGGGCCTGAAGTTGTAGAGCATGAGTGATAAATGAAGCCAGCAGAGTTATAAGATCACTCAAGAAGAGCAAACATATCTGAAAGAGAAAGCAGAAGCCCGAACCTAGAGAAGACACCCTTTGATGAGGCAACAGCAAGAGAAGTCAGGGAGGAAACGGAAGGAGAGATCTAAGAGGTAGGAGGAGGAAAAAGGAGGGCTCCAGCTACTGTTGACAACAGGTCAGGGCAAAGGTCGGTGGGATAGAAGCTGTCACTCTGGGTGAGCAGTCTGCCCAGTTCTTAGTGTGCTACTGTTACTGGGGAGCACTTAGGAATTCTGGGCCATGAGACAAGCGGGCTGTGTCCATCAGGACTTGGTTCACCTACCATTTCCAGATGTGGATGAGTGCTAAATGTTCTACCGTGTAAGGAGTCCCTCAGGTTGACCACACTATTAGCCCCTGTCTCTTACTACCTCCTACCAAGAACGACACTCATGGTGACTAGGTAGGTGAACAGCCCATGTATAGAGAGGTCTGTGTCCAAGTTCCAGAAGGAGTTTTAGATGCTGGGACTGGTCCTCATGTTAGTGCTGATCTAAGTCTCTCCTTAGGCTAGCCTCCTACCTCAGAAATCCCTGGCACATCCAGTCCATCTCTAGAGCTATCTCGATCTGCCTTCCTTCTTATCACAGGCTGATATCTTCCACATCCCATTCCTTCACCTCCAGACAATGATGTCTATACTTACTGTAGTCACTGAAGGAGACAGAAAAATGACATGAAAACTTACAGAGAAGATGGTACAGGAAACCTATCACCATGGAGATGCCTTAGCTGAAGAGGGGAGAGTTAGCTGGGTTAGGTACCCACTCACTCCACAGAGCCCTGAAGGCATGCATCCATAGGGAATCATGAAGGGAGGGCAAGCAGCCTGCTCCTCTAATCCTCTTCCTACTTGGAATACATAGGTTCCTTCTAGCTGGTGCTCTCTGAGGGACAGGGGGCCAGTTATCTGTCTCATGTACTTTTCCAGGGTATTCTTCCTCCCTAAGAAAGAACAGGCCAGACTGGAGCAAAGCACATTGAGATACTCTGACCTAGAACACTCCTCAGCCTCCCTGGTCTCATTGTCCACAGCTAAATCACTCTGACCTCCAGGCTGTTATTATCAATGGAGTCCTTTTCCATTTCTGCATGAGCTGGCCAGGACCACTTAGGAAAGAGATGTATACGACACAGTCACTTTACTAAATGAATCCAAAGCAAAGCCCAATGGAGACCCCACCACAACGCACACATAGAAACTCAACTTTTAGGGGGTCTTGCTTTGGAGGCTCAGTGAAGCCTCCTGGAGACAGAAGAAGCCTGGAACAGCTTTTTCAGAAGCTGGGAGCAACTCTTTGAGGCCAGACACGTTTTTTTTTTCCCTCTCTCCTTCTTGCTTCTCTTGGTCTAGGAGGCTGCTGGCATGCTTCCCACCTTGCCCCCACTTCTCTAGTGCCCAGAACCCCTGCTGAGACTGTCCTCTTCCTCTGGGACTCCCTCTTCCTCCTCCCCCAGCCCAGTCAGCCCAGCCCAGCCACTTACCTCCACTGGGCTCCTGCGTCACTGCTATTCATCTCCTTTAGAGCTGGGCTTGGCTGCAGATGCTGTCAATATGGTAACTTTAGACTCCCTGATTGGAAAGGTTTGCTAGGCCAGTCAGGCAGCCCAAGGAAGACAGCAGTTTGATTTACTCCCTGCAGCTTTGAGCTGGTTCCGCCCCTCCCTCTTCGCCCGAGCTGTGACCTCCTCAGGTCCCATCCTGTGTTCACAACGGAAGGGAAGAGAGAGGGACTGGGTAGTGATCTAGGTATGAGGTTGGCCAACACCGTGAAGCAGCTGAGGAACCAGAGGTGCAGGCCAAAATGAACATGGAGGGGGTGCTGGTAAGGCAAAACAACGGACAGGGCCTGAGACAAGAGGGTTATCCTCCCACCCAGGGCCATCCTGCAGGTAACAGGGAGATCCTGAGGCCCCTGGCCCCTCTGAGCTTGTTCCCTTTTCTGTCTTTTCTCTCCTGAGCTCCCCAATTGGGAGTTGTCACTTCTGGGGGACTTCAGGAAATTTCCAAAGTTGTTAGCTACTTTCTGACGCCTCTTCCCATTCTTAAGACCTCCTGTGCATGTGATTTCAGGATGTCCAAGTTGTCTAGAAATTCAAATCTCCTGGAAGCCTCTGAGGCCAAAGGTTTAGGCTCTAGAAGTTGGGGAAGCTGGGAATTTTGAGCTCCAAAAGATATCCTTCAAAGTGCCACCAGAGATGTCCCTGGCCTCCTGTGACATTTCATCAGAATCTGTATTAAATTCAAGGCTCTTGAACCATGGCTTGGTTAGACTAGAACCCGTGAACATTGAGGGAAGGGGAGACTGATTTATCTGAACCTAAGCCCTCATTTGATCAATGAGAAGTGGCTTGTGCTGAATCACACTTCCTTATTAAAAAACGGTTAGTCCATATCCAGGGCGAAATCTATGGGCCACACACATTTTAATAGAAGGATCCAGAAGAAAGAAGAGGTCTAATAGGTATGTCTTTGCTCCTAAACCCTGGGGAAACTAGGATGGAATCCTGCCGTTCTTCCTGCTGAGAGGTGTTGGGCTCATGTTTGGTTGCCTCTGGTGACAGGCAACTTGCCACCAAAATGCAGCCCAGTCCCACTTTGGCTGGCTCTGACCATTGTCCAATAACTCTTTACTGCTATGCATTCCCCGGCTGTCACCAGCATCTGTTTTGGACCAGGAGAGGGGAGGGACTAGAAGGACTCAGATGCAGGGGTCATCCTGATACAGGAAGAGAACAGACCTCTTCTGAGGGTGAAGGAGGAGGTCTCAACTCCCTTCTCATGTCCTAGTGCTCCAGTCTGTGCCATTACAGGGTGCTCCCTCCTATAAGCAGTCATAGGGTGCTCCCTTCTGTAAGCAGCCATAGGGTGCTCCCTCCTGTGCAGTCAGAGTGCTCCCTTCCCTTCCTTGTACAGTCACAGGTTGCTCTTCTGTGATAGTTACAAGGCATTCCCTTCTAGTCTTAGGGGTGCCAGGTACCACACAGTTGCTTTTATTTGCTTTTTTATTTATTTTTTTCTTTTTTGCGAACAATATGGTCATGAGAACATTTTACTCGCCTTTTGTTCTTGCTTTTGCTTTTGTTTCTGGAGACAAGGTTTCTCTGTGCAGCTCTGGCTGTCCTGGAACTCGCTCTGTAGACCAGACTGGCCTCAAACTCAAGAGATTAACCTATCTCTGCCTCCTGAGTGCTGGGATTAAAGGTGTGTGCCACCACCGCCTGACTACTCGCTTTTTTAAGACGAGTGACCCTTTCCTATGGCAGTAACAGCACTTCAGTGTATGGTTCCTTCCAACAGCTGCCTACGGTGATGATCTGTATGTACAGTATAAGTGATTATTCGTGGATTATTTTACACTAAGGCTACATGATAGTGAGACTTCACTGGTGGGGCTAGTTTGGGTGACATTCTGTGGAACACAGGGCAATCTGGAATTATGGTTTTAGTACCCCACCTTAGAGAGGTCATCAGAATCCCAGCCAATGAAATCTTTCCTAGAGGAGGTGTGCCAGGTCTACTTTTAAAAACGAGTGCGCCTTCCAGCATAAACAGCACTTGGCGTGTTGGCGTGTAAGTGGATGTTGTTGTAATGGTTGGAGACAGTGTGTTCTTTTGGTGGAATTGCAGTTTCCCCTGGAAATATTGTTCCTCAGTATTTGCTAAGTGTCTCTCTCCTTTATTGTGATATGGGATTTCCTCTCAGCCAGCACGGATGAGTCAAAGCTCTACAAACTTTGTTCATGCCCAGCCTATCAATAACCCCAGCATAGATGAGTGCTCTAAAGAGCCAAAGGTAAGGTGAAGGCAGGCTCTCTGGAGAGATTCGAGAATAAGCAGCAAAGGATCTGAGAAACGTTTCAAAACTCCTGACAAAGAGCTGTAGTAATCAAGATGAAGAGCTCACACGGACAATGAATACGGCGCTGAGAATATGGAAAGACTGTATAACACACGAGTTCCAAACCATCTAGCCATCTCAACGCAAGCACAGTTTCCATAACATCCCCTACCACTGCCACCACTGACACTGACGACGACGACGGAAGTTTTTCATGTCATTAAAGCAATGTGAGACCTCTGTGGACTCCTGGAGGCGACCGCTACATGCTGCCTTTCACCTTACTGGTACTCTGGTCACAAAATGGACGTTGATATAACTAAAACAATTGCTTCTAAATGAAGTTTGTTTCTGCTTGTGGTCGTACGTGCCATTTCAACTTTACAGATTTGTCCTGGGAAACTCCCTGCCCATCCCCAGGACCCTCCTCATGCTAGGCTGGCTCTGTCCACAGATCTGCTTCCGTGCCTCCTTGTTCTTGACCCCAGCTTCCTTTTTTCCCATTCTTCCACCAACACATTAAACACTCATGCTTTGGCATGGCTATGCCCCATGACCTGCTTCCCCATGAACATTCCACCCTTGTAGGAAATTCATCCCTCCACTGAGTGCTCACCTATTAGCATTTTCTCATCTACCTCCTGGCCTTCCCTCAGACCATTCCTCCCTCACCTCTATGGTGAGGTCATTTACCCCCAGCTTCTTCATAAGCCTGACTGCCTCAGTTTCCCATGTATCTGATGTCAATCACAGTTGTCTAGCCAACAGACTCATAATATTTATGTCCAAGGTTAATCTCTCCAGATTGAAACTATCTCCAAGCTAAGGGCTTTCTCTCACATGTATTTAATAACCTCTGAACACCTGTATATATGTGTGTATACAAGTGTTTATGCCAGACTGTGATGTCCGTAAGAAACATAATGCTAGCACTTGCTCTACTTCATAAGAATTTCCTGTGTCCCAGGCACATCTTGTTGAGCCAACAAGTGCTACCCTTAGTTCTGATTTTATGGACTAAGAAGTGGAGATTGAAGAATTTTCAGTGGACAGGGATATGGATAATGAATAATAGATCCATAACTGAACCCAGGTCTGTCTGCTCTAGAATTTGAACTCATTAAAGCCCTGTTATATTCTTCATAATGACAAGGACTGAGTCTTTTCCTAAGTTGGAATTGTGAATTAGCAATCCAAGGCTAATTCTGGCCCTTGCATATGTTTTGTTTGGCTTATGCGGTGTGCCTTTTTTTTTTTTTTTTTTTT
>JADRCD010037836.1:0-13552 GCA_019843815.1 Montemys delectorum | reverse complement strand
CCCCCCCCCCATCAAACATTAACCACAACATTTTTATTGATATCTGAGAGTCATAAAAGGCATCATTACATTCAGACCAGGAAAGAAGTTACTTTATACCTATTCATACCAAACATGCTTTCAAACTGGTTGCTGAGTTGTTGCTGCTGTTGTTGTTGTTGTTTTAAATATATGAGCAAGTTAGAAGTTAAGGTGTTTAAATAAGGAAATTGAGTGTGTAGTCAGCTATCTCTGCAGTGTGAGCTCTGTGCCATCAAAAAGAGTTACTAACATTTTACACAATCACTCAGCATAGTATCCGCAAAGGAGACTGTCAACAAGTATATGTGTATGTTCTATTCAAGTCCAAACTGCGAGGCACCAAGTCAGGTGGCAGTGTCATCCACTGACAGCCACTGACAAGTGATTCTGTAGGTGGCCCAGACGGCATGCTGAAAGACACAGCTGGCTGCTCCAACTTCTGAAAGACGTGGTAACCCAACACACACAGCTTGCCCTTCTTATCAAGGGTTCCAGTCAAAATGGAGAATCCTTTTCTGTCCTTTTCTTTCCTTTTCTTCTCCTTTCTTTTCTTTTCCTTTGAAGCTACTGCCACAGAGGTCTTAAGTCAAGGCTTCGTTCTGACTGACAACTAAGTCCCACTCTTCAGTGCCTCTAGGAAACCATCTTGAAAATGTGAAGTGATTCCAGGCAGAGGTCACATAGGTCAAACTTTACCCTGTTTCATCTGGATGTCTACTGAGCTGCTGTTGCCCTTTCCTTCCCTTGCTGGGTTCAAGGCCTCCAAGATCTCCCGAACAGCCTTCCTGGGTGCTCTAAACCACTGACAGAAAGACCCTACATACTGAGTAGCTTAACAGTAGGACTACCCCACTGCACCCCAAATGCAGCATGTGTGGTGGAGCAGAGTGTACAGGAACAGCCCTCCCTCCTCAGTCTCGCTGCTAATTTCACTGTGTTTAGAGAAGTAAGATTAACTCAGCCAAGAACTTCTCAAATTTTGACCACCTCTGCTTTCCCATCAGCTAGACAAAATGACCTTCGGCCACAAAATCAAATAGCTTCAGCCTGCCTGATGATTCACTTCCTGGAATCAGTCAATTGTATCTCCTCACAGAACTTCTCTGGAAGGAGTTGGCTTCTTGCCTCGTAGTCTTTTAATAATGTGTGTAAAATGTAAGTTTTAAGTCTCCAAAGTTTTTTTTTTGGGGGGGGGGAGTTGTTTTGGTTATGTTTTGTTCTGTTTTAGGAAAAAGAAAGTCATAGACGGACAACTTTATAAATTGCTGTTGTTTTCAGTAAGAGTGCCATGCCACCAGGGCCATGGCATGTGAGCATATCAGCTAAAGGTGTCTTCTCAGCTGGTCTTCTCAGGTCTAAGAACAGATCCCAGTTTAGACACAGAAAGCAGAGTAAAGAGAGATTTTCTATCTGGGAGTAGTCACTCAGCCTGTGACAATACAGTCTATCCTACCTGGTCTATATGATTTAAAACAAAGACAGCACTCAGGCCTAGACTCTGTTCTTCCTGCCCCTGTGAATAAGAGTAAAATTCCCCCCATGGGTCCATTCTTATCAGAAGATAACCACGATCCTGCTGGTGTGTCCGTAGTTTATGCTACTTTTGTCCTTGACTTCAAACTCATAATTGGTTGATTAAACTCTGAAAAGTCCCAAACCAGCCATCCATGTTGCATGTAATTGAATTTCTGAATTGTTTCCTGTCTTCTCTGGAGTAAGAGGTTCAGATGGTTCTGAGAGAAGCATCGCACTATTCATCAAACCAGTATTCTCCCAGACTCACTCCAAAGACTGATGATTCTTGTTAGCATGGGTCAGGGTAGATACCAATGAGTTTTAGAAATCCATTTGAGTGCAGTGACAACAGGAGTTTAACACCTTCTTGGTAATAACAGGATAATAACAAGAATAAGGACAATACAGGTAATAGAATTTGTGATTTCCCCTTTGAAAGCAAAAGACATAGGTTTTTTATGACAAGAACAATTGAATAAGGGGCAGTCAGTACTGAGCTGTGCCTGTTCAGGCAAGCATGAGGACCAGAAGTTTTTGACCTCTAGTACCTATGTAAAAAGCCAGTCATGGCAGCATGGACTCATAATCCCAGAACTGAGGAAGTAGAGACAGGAACATCTCTAGAGTTTGCTGTCCAACCAGTCTTGCCTAACTAGTTGGTCCCTTAGTCCCAGTTGGGAGACCCTATGTTAAATAGACAAGCTCCTGAGGTACACACATGCATGCATATTCACACAAACGTAAGCATGCATGCACATATGAAAAATTACTATTCATATAAAAGAGTTTAACCTTTTATAGTTACCCTATAAAGGGAATATGTTCCTCCCATATGTCATGGGTTGACAAAACAAAAAGTCCAAGTGTAGGATGAATTATTGGTTAGGGGTGTTCTAGAGACTCCCCCAAAACAGCCTATGTCTACTACTCTTAGTTGCCCACCAGAACTTTAGGCTAAGACCCTCTTAACTGAAGACTCCACATACTTTGATCATAGGGCATGGAGGAAATCAAATTGTTACTGATCAGGAAACTTTCTGTCTGTTAATTAGCTTCAATAGTATCCAAAGATGCTATGCAGGCTTCTGGGGTAGAAAAGTCAAGGGCTTCACCAGGTGTGAACCCTGAGAGCTAAAATAACAAGCACCATGTAAAGATGTGTTCACGGGTACAATAGTGGCACAAATGTCATGCAAGTAACAAACTACAATACAATTGTATTTAAAACCTGTTCCACAGGAGGAAACACATAACAGATACTGTAAATCAGACCAAGAGCCCAAGGTTAGGAAACTCATAGGGCCTGGGGCAAATCTACTACTACTATTTTTATCTCATTTCTTTACCCATTAACTTTTATCTCTTTACCCATTGATTAATGCCGCGCTCAGGACTCATCAGGGTTTATCAGTACAGTAGACAGAGGCTAACACGGAAACTAACAACTGGTCAAAGCACTAAATGTAGAATTCTCAGTCACAGTAGGGTTTCTGTATCAACACCCCACCCCATTCCCCCATTCCTAAGGCCCAGGGACCATAGAGGGAAGGAGGTGGAAAGACTGTAAGAACCAGAGACATGAAGGGGACACTCATGAAATCACAGCCCTGCCCCAGTGGTCACCTACATAGGATCAAGCCAGGCAATGAACCAGCATGGAGGGGGAGTGGCTTAAGGGCACCAACTATAATCTAGGGCTTGTGGACAGTTAATGGTTTCTGAAAAAGGAAGAGTCTCTTTCAGGGTGTGGTCCTTGGTAGGTTGCCAATACTCGAGTGGGTGACCCTACATCCATGAATATTTGAGCAACACAAACAGGACTCAGTAGATTATACAAAAGAAAAGGGGAGGATAGAAAGTTGGCGAATGCCAGCTAGATCCAGGAGGAGTTAAGGGAGGGGCAGGATGAGTATCATCCTTGGAATCGTGTGTGAAGTCTGCAAAAAGTTATTAAAATATTTTACTTTTAACAAGTAAGCAAGAGGGTTTGAAAGATGCTTTTAATTGTAGACAGCTCACAAAGGTGAAACATTTTAGCACTTCTGTCTGTAATGATATTTTAGACACTCATCTAACATTGGCTATAGGAACAGATAAGGTTAGTTAGAACAAAAAAGTATAGGTAGACTGTCAAAGACAATATGACAACTTAGAATTACTCTTAAGATTTAAAGTATGGAACATTTCTATTATATTTAGCCTTTCAGGAAACTGGAATCAGTGGGTACTGACGTTTTCTATTTTGAAGCACTTGAAATATTTCTCTAAATTATGTGTTACACACTGTGCATCAGCCCGTCAACACTTGCCTTTCCCGATAGAAGTATATGGAAGTATTTTAGTTACTTAGTATGAGTCCTGCATCTGTTAACTTAAAACACCCAAAGCCTTTGCCATCCATCTACTGTTTCTTAGGAATCACTTCTTAGACCTGAACTCCTGTTGGTTATGTAGTCTAACAGTTCTGAACAATCAAGCTTACAAACCTACAGGGTCAACCAGCTGACAGGAACCCAGACAACCAAATGACTCTGCACACCTTCCAAGTAAGAGTTTACATTTTTTTTTTTTTTTTGCTCCACGTGTTTTCAGTTGGATAAAGCAAAACTAATTTCCCGCTGGTCAATACTTTAAGCTGAAACCGAATCTTCTGTAATTCCTCTCACTGGCCCAGACAGGAACTGTTTTGTGACTAATTCAAACAGAACAGTTTCCTCTTTCTCAGAGTTCTTATATCTGGTTCTGAGTTTATTTCAAGGCTCCTTGTAGTTGTTGTTTTGTTAGAAACTTTCTAAGCTAGATTAACAATAGGGTAACATTAAAGAATTAGACTTCGATAATAAAATGAAGTATGAGCTAATAGCATTGAACCATACATGCTACTGTTCTATTACTGTAAAGAGGCTCCATGATCATGGCAACTCTTATTTTTTAAAAAAGTATTTAATTAGACACTTGCTTATAGTTCAGCAGTTTAATGCAGTGTCATCATGGCAGGGAACTTGATAGTAGGCAGGCAGACATGGTGCTTAAGAAGTAATTGAGAACTATAATATGATGTACAGGCAGAGAGAAAGAGAGAGCCACTGGCTCTTAAAACCTCAAAGCCTATCCCCATGACACACTTCCTCCAACAAGGCTATACTTCCTATTTCTTTTAATCCTTTCAAATAGTGCCACTCCCTGGTGACTAAATATTCAAATGTATGAGCCTATGGGGCCCATTCTTACTCCAAGCACCACACTGCTGTTGAAAAAAACTGTAGAAGGTAGCCACCTTACACTGGTCCTAAGAATATTCACTTAAGAATTTTGAGGACTGGAGAGATGGCTCAGTAACTAGGCATCCTTTCCAAAAGACTAAAGATCAATTCCCAGAACCCACGTCAGGCAACTCACAACCACCAAAACTTCAGATACACAAGACCTTGCGACCTCTTCTGGCCTCCTCATGTAAAGGCACTCATGTGCACAAACCCACACATGGACACACAACTAAAAATAAAGACAAATTTTTAAAATAAAAAAAAAAAAGAAGAGGTTTGAAACACATAACGAAACCATGTCCCCCTGGCAGATATAGTCGGTAGTATAGTGTGGTCTGGAGTTTTTCAGTCCAGGAATATTTGAATGATCTGTAATGGCCAGTCCACATAGGTTCTTAATTGGGCTTCTGTTACTCAGACCAAGAAACTGGGGGACAACCTTGGCTGGTAAGCTCTCAGATCCCTGGCTATGCTTTGGACCGATGCCTGTTGGACCTTCCAAACCTAAATAGTTCATCAAAGCCTAGCTTACATCCTGAAATATTGACCCAGTCGTACTAGTTTTCCAGGGAACTGGCGTTGTACCAACACTCGAGATTTCTGACACAGATAGCATGAGCTAGCTGTCTCTTGAGCGGCAGAGCTCAGTGCTCTGGTGATCAGTAAATGCTCTTCAGCAAGGCCTACGCTTGTTGAGGTTATGTTTTCCCTCATGGAAGACCCATTTCCGCAGAGACACCTCAGACAACAACATACCCAGACTGGATCTGGAAGACATAGCATGCTCCTCTTGCCACTAATAGTTTTTTTGTTTTTTTTTTTTTCCTCACGGTCAGCTAAACTCTTGATTTGACCTTGCATGCTCTTTAAATTCTAAGGGCTGCTGGCGATCTCATTGGTTTTCCGAGATCACCATCAGAGTTCACCAACCAAGCTTCTGCTCGCCGCATCTAGCTAAAGGCTCAGGTATCTGCATCTGGCATCCTCTTCCATCACCACATAGAAACAGCATTTGCCAAGGTGACCAGCCATTGTCTTGTGAAAAACCAGAGTGGCACCCTCCCATCTGTGCCTCTGTGACCTCCCATAACATTCAACGCCATCCCTTTTACCCAGGGTGTCCCCACCAGAACCGCCTTGGGTTTTCCTCTACCCTTTGAGGCAAGCTCTTACAGCTGAGTAAGTGGGACTCCTTGGGTCCAAGCCCAAGTTACCTTGCCTCGTACCTCACTCTGGAGGTTGGATGTGTCAACGTTTTCTCACCAGCCTGGAAGAGGACTCTCCTCTGGTCAGAAGTTTGACCATCTTTTTTATCCATAGCTGTACCCACACTCTATAATCACAACAAACGTCACGATCCATAGCTACCATGTCTTCTATCTTTTAAGATTCATTTTTGTCTAGTGTTTTGTGGGGGTGCCTACAGAGAGCAGAAAAGGACTTCAGATCCCCTTGACCTGGAGTTATGGGCAATTGTGAACTCTCTTATGTGGGTGCTGGGAACCAAACCCCAGTCCTCTGCAGGAGCAGCAAGTGCTCGTACCCGCTGAGTCATCTCTCCAGCAACAACCCTAGTGCTCCCTCTTGCGGCCACTCTTTCCGGACGACTCAGGCAGCACATATACTCTGGCTTCGCCAGACCATGTGCTGTAACTATTCATCACTCTTGCCTCTAAAGGGCTATGTCACTAAACCTTAAGTCAGAAGACCAAGAAACCAAACTGACCCCCCTCCTTTGCTTTCTTTTTTTGATTTAATTTTATTTTTAATTTATTTTTTTTACACTTCATATCTCATCCACCCTCCCCCATAAGAGGGCATCGGATCCCATGACAGATGGTTCTGAGCCACCATGTGGTTGCTGGGACTTGAACTTAGGACCTCTGGAAGAACAGTCCGTGCTCTTAACTGCTGAGCCATCTCTCCAGCCCCACCCTTTTGCTTTCTAGTTCAGGAAAATGTTAAGTCCAGTCCGAGCATCAGCCCAGAACTTCTAAAGTGTTCAGTCTGTCTTAGAACTAGAATTTTCCAGGTGCTAGAACATGGTAGGAAGTAAAACATCACAAATTTCTCCTACTCAATGCCTTGGGTAATGGAGGTCCATCAGCCCTCCATTCCAGATTCCTAGAACACCACCTGGGGAGAGGCTCCCCACTTACATGCTGGGTCCCAGTAAGCCACACCCTCTGGTTTAATCATTGTTAGGTAGGTATACTTCTGGGAAAGGCCTTTTATTCTGGGATCTTTCCAAGTCTATTCTTTGAGTCATGGAAAACACAATTTCATAGAACCAGTTTCATAGCCAACCAGATACAAGTCAAGATAGAGGCAGCTGTGCCTATCTTTAATCTTCTAAATATCCATGGCAGATCAAAGAAACACAACAGCAGTGAACATAACACAGACTTAATGTCTCCTGCCTCTCGTATGCCCAGAAAGAGTCTGCTTCATAGAACTATGACTTTCACTCAGGGTTTCTAAACCGTGGCTGCCTGTGATTATGGGGATTCTGGCTGTTCTGGGGTTTAGGGAAAACTGCCAGAATTTTCTTTTTTAAGTCTCCTTGATTCTGATATATGGGGGTAGATTAAATACGTACCCTCTACCAGACACTTTTACAATTGTTCCATATATATTATCTTAATTTTCTCAATTAAAGACTTGGGGAGTGAAGAAAATGCAAAAACATTTTCTTTGAGATTTATTTTTATTTTATGTGTATGGATCTTTTGCCTACATGGGTGTCTGTGCACTATATGCAAACCTGGTCTCCAAAGATATTAGAAGAGGGCATCTGAATCTCTGGGTCTAGAGTCACAGACAGTTTTGAGCTGCCATGTGGGTGCTAGGAATTGGATTCAGGTCCTCTGCGAGAGCAGCCACTGCTGTTAACTGCTGAGCCGTTTTTTCCAGCCCCCCCTCCCCTCTTCGATCCAATTTAAAAAGAAAAATTCAGAGTGGTGACTCAGTGGTCAAGAGTACTTGCTGCTTCCAAAGGACCCAAGTTTGGTTCCTCCTACTCATGTCCAATCAGCTCACTACAGCACCTATTGCTCTCTTCTGGCTTTCGTAGGCACCCATAGACACATGACAGATGCTTAAACATATACTTAAAAATCATTTTTAAAAATCTTTTTTATTGAGCCCAGCGGTGGTGGCACACGCCTTTAATCCCAGCACTTGGGAGGCAGAGGCAGGCAGATTCTGAGTTCAAGGCCAGCCTGGTCTACAGAGTGAGCTCCAGGACAGCCAGGGCTACACAGAGAAACCCTGTCCCGGAAAAAAAAAAAAAAATCTTTTTATTGATACAAGTTTTTTTTATGATGAGAAAAGATCCATAATTTAGATTTATCTGAACTTGTTAACATTTAAAAACATATTTTAGCCAGGCAGTGGTGGCTCATGTCTTTAATCCCAGCACTTGGGAGGCAGAGGCAGGCGGATTTCTGAGTTCGAGGCCAGCCTGGTCTACAGAATGAGTTCCAGGATAGCCAGGGTTACACAGAGAAACCCTGTCTCAAAAAATCAAAAAAAATAAAATAAAATAAAATAAAAACATATTTTAAGTAAATAGAATTACATCACATTCTTCTTTCCCTTTTGTAACCCAACTTCACCCAGAGATTCCCCTTCAATACTTGCAATCCCTTTCAGGGTTTTATTTTTTGATCATATTCTTTAAAATTTATAAAATATTGTTACAGTTAAAATGAATATTATAAATGTTGTTTGATATAAAACAACAATCAATTGAACAGTCTTACATAGATGCTTGTCTACAGTCATACTGAAAATGCATACGTTTTTCTCAATATAAATTTTAAATAACTCCAAACATATTAACTGTATATTTTAAAATAATATATCACTATTAGTTTTTTTAAATGAACATAAGTAGATAAAGACTCTTTGTTTGTTTTGTTTTTAGTAGAGCTTAAAATCTTGGCTCTTACTGTGATATAAATCCAAAATAAGAACAATTTTTAGACATTGTAGTTCATTGTAATAAGGCTGTACTTCAATGGCCCTCATATCACCAAAGGATTTTACCTCCATAAGTAGCTAAGTGAAGAACTGACAGTTCTGCTGCACCAAGAAATGAATTGTAGGCACGATTTTTGGATACAAACTTCCTGATATGATCAAAGCTATTTGACTTGAGTGTGTGACTTTATTCTCAGTCCACAGAGAACAAGTCACATTCATTTAAGAAATAGTGTAGGTATTAAGATGGTCTATCCATAAAGTCATTCACCAACTGTTTCAACGAACAATGGTTCTGCTTGGAGGGTGGCACAGACATTAGGTGAGGGTAAGAATCTGGCTCTCTAGCTGTGATGATTTAAAAGCATCATTTCAGAAAAAGAGTAACTTATGAAGTCCTTCTTCAAAGTTACTCTTATAAATATCAAGCAAAGCATTCAGTCTCACTCTCTGTTGTTCTCTTACAAGCCACCTCCCAAATTAACTGTCTTCATTTCTTTTGGCTGTATAAATAATTTTGAAATATGTAAGCTGTGATGAAAACCATAGTAGAGTGTAAAAGCATCAAATAAACAATCCTACTAATAGAGAGGCTGACATAGGAGAAGCATGATTTCAAGACCATTATGTGAAACCCAGCAAGACACTGTCATGCACAAGCAAGCAGAAAGTGTGTATAGATTGTACAATATTGGACCTATTTCTCCAATTACCAAATTAGAGGGACTACTGGATGACAGCAACAAATTTCTAATTCCTCATATTTTTAATTTCAATCAATTAGGATATCTTGGCAGTATTAATTTTCATATTAAGATATATTAAGGAAAAGTAATAGTTACTTCCTATTATTTTTGTTGTTAGAGGTGGAATTGTGTTTGTGTGGGTTTGTTGAAAGATTACTTTCTTGCTTCTTCTAGGGTGTAGTTTTGCTCCTTATGTTGATATTTTCCATCTATTATCCTTTGTAGGGCTGGTTTTGTAAAAAGATATTGTGTAAATTTTGTTTTGTCATGGAATATCTTGGTTTCTCCATCTATGTTAATTAAGAGTTTTGCTGGGTATAGTAGCCTGGGCTGGCATTTGTGTTCTCTTAGGGTCTGTATAACATCTGCCCTGGGTCGTCCTATTTTCATAGTCTCTGGTGAGAAGTCTGGTGTAATTCTGATAGGCCTGCCTTTATATGTTACTTGACCTTTTTCCCTTACTGCTTTTAAAAAATCTTTCTTTGTTTTGTGCATTTGGTGTTTTGATTATTATATGACGGGAGGGATTTCTTTTCTGGCCCAGTCTATTTGGAGTTCTGTAGGCTTCTTGTATGTTCATGGGCATCACTTTCTTTAGGTTAGGGAAGTTTTCTTCTATAATTTTGTTGAAGCTATTTACTGGCCCATTACATTGGGAATCTTCACTTTCTTCTATACCTATTATCCTTAGGTTTGGTCTTCTCATTGTGTCCTGGATTTCCTGGATGTTTTGGGTTAGAATTTTTTTTTGCTTTTTGCATTTTCTTTGATTATTGTATCAATGTTTTCTATGGTATCTTCTGCCCCTGAGAGTCTCTCTTCTATCTCTTCTATTCTGTTGGTAATGCTTGCATCTACGACTCCTGATCTCTTTGCTAGGTTTTCTATCTCCAGGATTGTCTGCCTTTGTGATTTCTTTATTGTTTTTATTTCCATTTTTAGTTCCTGGATGGTTTTGCTCATTTTCTTCACCTGTTTGATTGTGTCTGCCTGTAGTTCTTTAAGGGATTTTTGTGTTTCTTCTTTAAAGGCTTCTCGCTGTGTACCTGTGTTCTCCTTTATTTCTTTGAGGGTGCTATTTATGTCCTTCTTAAAGTCCTGTATCATCATCAGGAGAAGATTTAGATCTGAATCTTATTTTTCCAATGTGATAGTGTGTCCAGATCTTGCTATGGTGGGAGAATTGGGTTTTGATCATGCCAAGAAACCTTGGTTTCTGTTGATTATTTTCTCACACTTGCCTCCTGCCATCTGGTTGTCTCTCATGCTACCTGCTCTGGCTATATCTGACTGGATCCTGTCCTTCCTGTGATCCTGGTTGTGTCAGAACTCCTCAGAGTCAAGCGGTTGTGTCCTTCTCACCTCTGATCCTATAATCCTGGGCGTGTCAGAGCACCTGGGAGTGGCACTTCCTCTGGCTTTTGTGGGACTGGCTGCAGAGTTTGCGCCCAAGATCTGCCTAAAAAAAATCTTTTTATAGTATCAAAGGGTATACTTTAAATAGAAGCTGCTACCTTCTGCAGAATTTCAGTAACAGGCACTGAAATGACCCTCATCCTTTTTTACCTTCTTACAGAAGAGAGCTCCCTGAGCCCACAAAAAGACTGATAGAGACCAGAAGAGTATCAATGTGGGAGCTGAAGAGGGCTCATCAGTTAGGAGCACTAAGACACAGATTCAATTCCGTGCACCCACATGGCACCCCACAATCATCTGTAAGTCTACTTCCAGGGGATCCAATACCTGGCCTCTATGGGCAGCAGGAAGTCATGCAGTGTACAACACTAAGCACAAAAACACAAAAGCACCTAAGCACAAAAAAAAAATAATAAGACAATAATTATAAAGAATATCGACATGGCACAGGTGAGCAGAATACACACAGAGACCCACTCACTACATGGCCAGCCCACCACAGCAGTCACTAGGCTGAGCAAGTACACAGTGGAGAGATGGGAGAGGAAGAGAAGCAAAACAGTTTAAGCATTATGAAGAGAGGCAAACCTGGAGACGTGAGGGTGGAGAGGAACAGCCTGAGGTGAGTAGCCTGAGATGTCACCTGAGGCCATGGTGAAGTCCTAGCCTGAGCTGTTGCTGACTGTCATGTCTGAGTCCATGACCATGCAACAGCAAGGGTGTGTGTCGATTAACATGGCTCATATTACCATCAAAGGCCATGTAGACAACCGTGGTCTGGGCTGCCATGTGGGACCATGTTGATAACCAAAGGCTTTGCAGAGCTGGCCTTGCCCCTCACTAGCTGCAGCACTTAAGAGAACAGGCCCTGTACCTCACCTGGGCACTGGCCAGGAGGATGTGAGCAAGAGAGAGTTGCCCCTACCCCTTGTCTGCTGTGTGGTGGCATGAGCTATGGAGAGATGTCCTCCCACCACCACCACCCCAGCTCCTTCATTCTCCTATCTCCCAACAGGTGGAAGAGCTCACACCAAGGTCATGGGAGCTGGAGAGCTGGCCCTACCTCCAGCTGGCTGCAGCCCTCTACCCTGCACCTTGCCTGTGTAGCACAGTAGAGCTGGCCCTAGTGGTGAAGGCATAGGTGAGATGGCCCTGAAGCATGAGAACAGGAGAGCTGGCCCCACCTCTCAAATCTCAACAGCTGCAGCCCTGGGTAAGCTAACCAGAGGCAGTGCTGGAGAGCTCATCCTAGTGGTGTGGGTGCTGCAGGAGAGGTGGCAGGATGACCAACTTGGCTACCATTCAGGGCCAGATCCATGGCTTTGAGTTTGCCCACTCAAATATCTGCCCCATCTATGATCTTCTCGAGTGAGTGAAGGAGCTGGTCCTGAAGATCCAAAGCTGCAGGATCTCCATGATACAGGGCAACAATAGGATGTGCATTCGAGAGGAGTCCTGGATATGTGAGGATCCAGAACTGATAGTGTAGCAGAAGCCAGAGGCCTTAAACCAGACCAATTCATCATTGCAACAAACATTTGCAAGTGAAGATATATGGACCAAAGCGTACAGCATGGGACATACTGAGATGCACTTCAGCTTCTACAACAAGATGTTTGTATTTTTGTTTGTTTGTTTTTTATTTTCTTTGGGGGTGGGATGTTGCAAGGGTGGAAGATAGATACAAAGAGACAAGGAGCTGTATAGGATTGAGATGCATGATGTGAAGTTCACATCCTTTTCGTTTCCCACCACCCAGTGCGTGGTGCCCGGTGCCTGGCATGGCAGGGGCAGCAGAGGCGGTAAAGTGTGTGGCTTGGCAAGAATGTGGAGAAAGAAAGCTCTGGTGGTGGGGGCATAGGGTAGAGCTGGCATGACAAGAGAGCAGATCTAGCGTGTGTGACCCAACAATCCACTACTGAGCCTGGAGTCAAAGAAAAGGAATTTGGAATACTAAAATCATGCCTATACCCCACATTTATTACAACACTCCTCTTAATAGCCAAGATATACAACCAACCTAGTTGTCCATTCAGATAGACAGATAAAGAAAATATGGCCTATGTATGAAGTTGAATATCATTTGGTTATTTAAAAGACTGAAGTCCTGTCATTTATGGCAACTTAGATGGAACTCTGCTAAATGAAATAATACAAGTGCAGAAAGATTAATACTACATGTTCTCGCTGATATGTGGAAGATGAAAATACTAACCATAGATGTCATAAGTAAAATAGTGGTCACCCAAAGCCAGGAGTGGTAGGAAATAGGAAACAAAGGCTGTGGTTATCAGGCATGGATGGACAGAAGGAATGGACTCTAGCATTCTACAGCACAGGAGAGTGTGAGAGTGGAGAGTGCGTCAAATAACTACCAAAAAGGAGTTGTAAAACTCTCAACACAAATGAGAATTTGAGGTCATGGTTGCTCCAGTGTACACTGCAAACATGGGCTGATGGTGGACATAGTCTATTATATGACCATTACACGGTACATACATGGATTAAAATGCCACATTAAGGAAAGGCCTATAATTCCAACAACAGAAAAAAATGGAGACAGGCAACCTCAGGAAAGAGGAGGCTTGGGGGGGGGGGGGGCCC
>JADRCD010037824.1:0-11906 GCA_019843815.1 Montemys delectorum | reverse complement strand
GTGTGTGTGTGTGTGTGTGTGTGTGTGTGTGTGTGTTTGTAAATGTTCATTCAGCATTTGGACACTGTTCCAAGGACATCTATGTCTATTGCACAAATATGAGTTGGCAGTATTATACCTAAAATATCTGATATGTAATAATTTTGTAATATATAATATCATATATATATAATGTGAATAGTTTAATGCCTTACTGACTATTTTTACAAAACAATTTGCCTTAACAGGGTCTACAGTAAACTGATAAGTTGTCACACAGTCAATGGCATAAGAGTAACAGGAATTTGCAATCCTCTACTATATACCTGCTGCCAGTACATTCAATCCCACCCTGTATAGTCCTTGATTGGTGGTTGGGTCCCTGGGAGCTCTGAGGGTACTAGTTAGTAATTGTTGTTCGTCCTAAGGGGCTGCAAACCCTTCAGCTCCATAGAACCTTTCTCTAACTCCTTCATTGGGGACCGTGTACTCAGTTTAATGAATGAGTGTGAGCCTCTACATCTATATTAGTCAGGTATTGTCAGAGCCTCTTAGGAGATAGCTATATGCTTTGTTTTGGAGGGGAAAATGGGAAAGGGAAAATGTACATGTAAATAAAGAAAATACCTAATTAAAAATAAATAAATAAATAAATAAATAAATAAAAAGAGTAACAGGAAGTTTGTCAATTGAAATAATAAATAAGATAGAATGGAGAAACCTCTGCTTTCACTGACAACATGGTAACATTAAAATCTGCAGTCCCCTGGCCTTTGTGAATTTGGTGACACAAGCATCAGAGAACATGGCTATTGTGCTCTGGTAAGTGTCTGTCAGTGTCTGCTCTCACAGATCTTGTACTCACCATTGCTGCTACAATCTGCATTAATAGATTCTATGTTCTGAAAATACAAAAACGTTAGCTTATTTCAAAACTATAAAATAGTTTTGACACAAATTTATTTTTATAACATTTAAATATGCATGAATGCCCAGAAGTTGTGGGCAGCTGGCAGGCTGGCTAAAAGGGAAGTTGTACTTATATCAATGGAATTGAAAATGGCATGAAAGATGTGAGTTATGAAATGTTTCAGCTGTCTCATATTACTACAGTGTCATAAACATTTTCTTAGCATAACCCAAAAATATGATTATTGCATTAAGACTTTCTTCCCAAGAAATAACTGGAAAAGAATGAAAGGAACAGGAGATGTGAAAGCATTGTGATTTTAAAACACTTTTCTTTTAAAACGATACATCTTTTATGTATTTCCCTTGCCAATATTTGACTAAAAATATTGACATTATACACATCTTACAGAAGCATAATGAAACAAACTTGTAGAACATTCACAGCCCTTCTCTCTCCTGAAAAACTCAACCCATAGTAAAATAATATCATTATATCTTCATAAATATGTGTTGAGAGAGAGAGAGTGTGTGTGTGTGTGTAGTTATAAAATCATAGCTATATAAAATAGAAGGGCCTATAAGATTTTCTGTCTTCTTTCAGATTCCTTAAGCATTTTAAATAAAACATTTCTTCATTATACCTTCTTCATCATGTAATGACACTTGAATCATGAAAAGTGGTATAAAAGTACTTATTTTTCCTCATTTCAACATTGTTATGGATTTTTTTTAGGTTTCACTGGAGTTAAATTTTGAAAATAAATATTTGATTGTGAAAATATAAAAACTAATGTAAAGCCCCACAACTTCAAAATTTTCTATTTAAATTGTATGGAAGATCACTGAAATGTATCAGTTTTCGTTCTTGTTAATTTTGGTATATAATATAATTTTTATTTGCAACAAATCCCCTGGAACTAGAGTTACAGGTGATTTTTAACTGTCACGTAGTGCTTGGAATACAATACTTTTCTTTGGAAGATCAGTCAGTGCTCTTAACAGTTGAGTCATCTCTCCAGCCAAGAAATTCTTTACAATGTCTGAATATTCATCTGAGAATTTAGAGTTATAAGTGAACCTACAACCAAGTGTTTTGCACAAGGAGATACCTTACCAACCAAAGACATCTCCCTTTTCAATGACTTCCTGATAGCCCTTGTTGTAATGCAAGGAACAAAAAGTTTTTGCATGCCATTTGCTTTCATCTGCTTTTTGACAATGTTGGGGTTCAGGGATAACTTCATATCACTATTGTCATTTAATATCAATTTTTGCACCCCGGCAGTACTAGACATGGGGAATATTTTAAAAAATAATGAATAACCATTCAATAACTGAACCACTGACAGTCTCCTAGAGATGGAATTTAAGAATTTTTTGAGTTGAACCTTTAACCATTTTCTCTGAACATTTCCATCTGCCTGATATAGACAGACTTCTTTTATTTTCTTCATTGTTGGTTTAATCTTACATATTCCAGCCCAGCACTTTACCACAAAGCTACCCTATCCCTTTCTTCAGTCAGTCTCCACAAGTAGCCAAAGCTCAATTTAAAGTCGTCCCATAACCTAGACAAAAGTAGAAACTATCACATCCTGCCTCAGCTTCCTTTATAGCTGGAATAATGTATATTAATTTACGTAGTATTTTTTCCACTTTCTTCTGAAAGGGATCTTAGGTGTGCACAAACCGAAACGTAAAAGAGAAGCTCTCTAACTTGGTTATATTTGGTGTTGCATGTTTACTAAATACACTGCATCTGATATTGTTTTCAGTATTTATCTTGACTACTTTCTGTTTGGAAATGACATGTAATTGTGTTACTTGTGTTTGAATCAAAGTTTAATTTTATTATCATGCACCAGAATGAAAAAAAAAATAGTAACAAAGACTAGAAATAGCTCACAAGTAAAGCTCATTTGGGAGAAGATCTCAGCAAATGGAGAATTCAGGAAGCCAGAGGGAAAGAGGAAGGGAAAAAAAATCTGATCTCCATATACACACCTTTAGCTTGGAAAGAAACAACTGAGCTCACTGAGGCAAAGGACAGAATATTTTCTTAGTAACAACTTATTCAACTTAGTAGGAAAGGATATTTTTTAAATTTTGTTTCTATTATTTCATTTATTTATTTACTTTATAGCACAATTGCATCCCTTACTCCCTCATCTCATTGCAGTCCCAGCCTTACAAATTCCTCCTTCTCCCAGAACCCTTTCTCCTCCTCAGAGAAAGGGAAGCACCCCACCCCTGCTTGGTTGCCACCCTGTCCTGGGACACCCAGTTGCAACAGGAATAAATGTATCCTCTCCCATTGAGACCCCACTGGCAGCCCAACTAGGGGAAGGGGATCCAATGGCAGGTAACAGAATCAGAGATCTCCAACCTATCACCGACACTGGTCCAACTGTTAGGGAAGCACATGAAGACCAAGCTGCACATCTGCTACAAATGTGTAGTGATCCTAGGTCCAGCCCCTACATGATCATTGGTTGGTGGTTCAGTCTCTGTGAGCGACCATGGGCCAAGGTTAGTTGACACTTTAGGTCTTCTTGTGGTGCCTTTGATCCCTCTGTCCCCCCTCAAACTTCCCAAGAATTTAGAGAGTAACAGTAAAAAAAGAACACACAAAGTTTGAAATTTTATTGAGAACTTGTTTTAACACCTGGCAAGAGCAAAGCCAGAACAAGAAGCACTGACTCCACACGTTTCCTAGTTCAGCTACTTGATCATATAGATGAACAAACTCAGTCCTGGGACAATGACTGTCTCTTAGTCAAATGGCTATGCTGTGGCAAGAGGGAATAAATCAGGTTATTATGGTTTTCAAAGATAATATAACATTGTCTTCACTGCAAGACATTCAGTCCCAGCTTTCACGAAGCTTGGAAAGAAAATAACTAGCAAGGGATCAGGCTGACCTCATGAGTTCGATCCCTTCCAGAGGTTTCAGCTTTGCCATAGTAAATCTTTGTCACATTTCCTCATCAACTTCTCCAACTTAGATAGCTTAAATGTGACTGCAACTCAATCAATCCTTCTTAAATGCCCAAAATTTAGAAAACTAACCTATATTCATCACCTCTACTATAGGATCTCTCATTTCTTGTTTAGCCTATTGCAATCTATGGTCTATGCCTCCCACTCCTCAGTCAAATTGAACAAGTCATGTACTGAGACATCTAATACTATCTTTCTTTGAATTGCTATTGCAAACTGTTTACCATGGAAGATTTCACATATTCCACTTATGTTAAACATAAAAAATATAAAAAATAGACTTATATATCTATGAAAAGAAAACTGCTATTGTAATATGTTAGATATTGAATTACTATGAAATTTGTTCATTTTTTCTCTGTTTGGCAAATTAGACAGTATTTTTGCTGCCAATTATATTTGTCTAATGAATTCCTTGAAATGTTCTTTTCCAGTTTGGATATGAAATATTCTCCAGAGGCTCAAATACTGAATAATTGATGCCCAATTGGTCATTTTCTAAGTTAGGGTTTTATTAATGTGAACAGAAACCATGACCCAGGTAACTCTTAGAAGGACAACATTAAATTGGGGCTGGCTTACAGGTTCAGAGGTTCAGTCCATTATCATCAAAGTGGGAACATGGCAGCGTCCAGCCAGTCTTTGTGCAGAAGGAGCTGAGAGTTCTACATCTTCATCTGAAGCCTGCTAGCCGAATACTGGCTTCCAGGGAACTAGGATAAGGGTCTTAAAATGCCTACCCATTGTGGCACACCTACTCCAACAAGTCCACACCTACTTCAACAGGGCCACACCCTTCTAATAGTGCCACTCCCTGGGCCGAGCATACACAAACTATTACAGTCATGTTATTTTGAGAGGTTGCAGAAAACTTTAGAGCATGGGAACTGTCTGAAGAAACGATATCTCAGTGACCCATGTTGAGGACTGAATTTTACCCAAAGTTATTTTCTTGAGCCCTGTGTGCTTTCTGTGCCCTGTGAGGTAAACATCAGCCTTTCTTACCTGTTTCTTCCTTTCTATGTTCTGACCAAGTGCAAGGGACAAATAATTATGGATGGATCACTCTGAAACTGAAAAGTAAACAAATTATACCCCCTTTACATAGTTAGCGTTGAGTATTTTGGCTACAAACAGAAGTAACAGTGATCTTTCCTTCAAGTTACATTTTATAAAATATCTCCCATGGTTTCTTAAAAATCTAGCAGATTATCTCTAATATAACAAACGCTGTCTTTTTGCTTACTTGCTTGTTTGCTCTATAACTTTGATTTCTAACAATTTCCTTTTGATAACATTTGGATTTGGACAGAACCAAAGTTTTCCTATGTGTTCTGGTACTGAGTAGCCTTAGGAATGTGAGCTGTCATCAAACATAGCAGAGACTGAGGCATATGCCTTACTACATGGCTTCTTCTTTATGGCTAACTTGGGGCATCATTGAACATCACAGACTCTCACCCTTGTCTATTCAACCCCCCTCCAAAATGCTTTGCATTGCCTCTTTGCCAAGGCAGTTATTTCTTCCTTCCAACTCCTATGCTCAAATGTTCTTCATAGGCAAGAGCTTTAATTTGCTCTTGTTCTTAAATCCCACAGAGCTAATTAGATTCTTTCATAAGTTGACACAAACATTTTGTGTTTCTCAAAGTTACTGTGTTATATCATTTGTTGTCTCTATGTTGCTAGTAAAGAAGTCCAAATATTAATGGTTTACAATATTTTCTGATTTCTGATTTCTTAAATACAGATTTACTTAAAGATTTATTTATAGCTAGAGATTTTTGGCTTGCAGTTTCAGTTTTTATATAAAACCTACAATAATGTTTCTAAAAACAAACTTGAGAAACACACATATATTCTATGAAACCTGTTAATGCTTTTATTATAAAATATTTAACATGAACAAAATGTGACGTTAAAAATAAATATAGTACAAAGCCAATGACAATTTACTACTCAGTTTAATACTAAATAAAAAAGTTACTGATTATTTTTCAATTTTCCTTCTTCTTTTATCTCCTTTGAGATAAAACAGCTGGTCTTTAGACCCAGGTTGTGTATTCACAGTTTCATTCATTAAAAGATAAATTTAAAAACAACATAAAACAAAAATTGTTGAGGGAGATGAGAGGTTGATTATAACTATATCAGCAATAAGCACCTTTTGATAATCTCTATGACTCCCTGCCCAGTCAAAATTTTGCATTATCAAGCTTTCTAATTTGGGCTAACTGAAAAAGTACAAGCCACAACAATGAATTCTGAATTTTAATATCCTTAATCATCAGTAAACTTTCTAATGTGTGATTAAACCCCCATGACCAAGAGCAAAACAGGTAAGAAGGGTTTCGCTGGTCAATTGCAATTCATCACTGAGAGGAGTCAAGTGCAAAAATCTGAAGGCAGGAACTGAAACATGGGCCTTTAAGGCATGTTGCTTGCTAACTTGCTCTACATGGCTTGCTTAATCTACATACATACATACATACATACATACATACATACATACATACATGCATGCATACAGACAGACAGACAGACAGATAGATATACGCTAAGAAGGAAGAACTTAGTTAAAATCAAAGCAAAGTAAAACAAAAATTCAGCAACATAAAAAGCACAATGATTGACATCTACAACTCCCTGGTGATCATCAAGGCTCCAAAGGACCTCAGTAGTTCCATTCCCCTTTTCTACCATCTGAAGTTCATACATCTTGTCTCCTCATCCCAGACCAACTCCATTCCACAAGTGTGTTGTCCTTACTGGCCATCCCATGGTCTAGCATCTCCAAAATGGGTGCTTTGACTGCAATTAGTCTGTACCATAGCCTTTCCTACTCTCCCTTTAGGGATTCTAACCCTGATGTGTGGCACCAAGCTTCAATTTATTTCTATGGACTCTTCAATCTTGAGACTTATATTGCAAATGAAGCTGAACCTGAACTAATAGCTTCTCCTGTCCTTTCACAATATCAAGCTTCATCTACTACCCATAAAACCTTTATGATTTCAAAACCACCTGGGAAACTCTAATATATTATTAAGTTTGGCTATACAGCTTTAGACATCTCTGGACCAAACTTTGTGTGCTAACCTTGAGGAAGCACTTCACAGAACATTTTGCCCCAATGATGTTTGCTTTGTGTTAATATAGGTGATTCTTCAGCTCTGGCTAACAGGACACCACAGATACTTAATACAAAATAGCGTACAAACAGCCCTCCTAGAGTATCTAAGGGACTCTCAAAATTGTTCCCTGAAACTTCATGAGCCATGCCTCCACCATCTGCAATGCTCTCAGCATTATATTCTAACTTCATTATGCTTGAATATTCAATGGCTTTTAAGCCCCAAATCATAAAATGGTTCCACAATCATCCCAAAAACTCTCTGTCACAGCAATATTCCATGGACCTGCTATAGTTTTCTGTCTTTGATAGGGTTTCTGTTGCTGTGATAAAATTTGATGAGCAAAAGCAACTTGGAAATGAAAGAATTTATTTGTCTAGAAGATTATAGTCTATCATTGAGGGGATTAAAGGCAGAAATTCAAAGCAGGTTCCTAAAGGCATGAACAAATAGAGGCCATGGAAGAGAGTTCCTTCCTGGTTTGCTTCCTATAGTTTTCTCAGCCTGTATTCTAACACTATCCAGGATTATCTGCACAAGGGTGGCACTGCCTAATGTGAGCTGAACATGAAGATTTCAATCATTACTGAATAAAAGGCAGCATAAGATTGCCAACAGGTACATCTTACTGAAGCACTTTCTCAGTTAAGAGTCCGTCTTCCCAGTTGTTGATTCCAGTTGTTTCAAGTTGTCAGAAAACTAAGCAAAATCATGTAACTATTTTTTGTTGATTAAAACAAAATCAATATGTTCTGCTTATTGATTAGTGCTTTCAATATGTATCTATAACAAGACTGTGTTTTTATTAATCATATGATAGATTAGTTTGGTCAAGTAATTCTGAAAGCAATCAAAAGTAGTAGTCTTTTTCTTTTAATTAAGGAAATAAAAGAAAAAATAGCAATTTTATAAAATAATGTATTCTACTTTTTCTCATCAAAACATACTGAGTAATAGAACTTATATACAAAATTTCAATTTGATCCCCAAACCTCAGGGAATATAGAAAAGAGAGGATAATCAGATTGGTAATATGCTAGCATGTGTAATTGGAGTTATGGGAGGGGGAGGAGGAAGGGAAAAAGAAAGAGACACACAGACAGACAGTAGACAGACAGACAGACAAAGACAGAGACAGAGAGAAGCAGAACATGAAGCTAGAAGGTGACGTGTTGTGGATGTCAGGGAGAGCAAACTTAGGGATAAATATTGATAAGATAAGTTGAATACATACATTAAATTGTCAAAAATAAATAAAAATATCTGAAAGACTCACATTGATAGCTTTTAGGATGAGTGGTGCTAGTGTGTCCCAAAGCAATGAACTTTTAAAGTGTAAAATTGAGACACTCGATGATATAATTTAATGAAGGTTGTAGAAATAAAATATAGTTACTGGTAGTCAGGTGGCTCTCCTTTGAAGAAATGGCTGATGGCAAGATGTTCATGCCCTATTGCAGGGTCACACACCCATGCACATTTGGAAACCACTAACTGGACTCAGAGATTTTAAAAAACAAATAAGAAAAATTATAAAAGGGCTAAAGTTAGGAGGGAAATGAGACAAGCAGAAGAAAGAAGAATTGAAGAAAAGTCATTCTGAACAGATATGGTCAATAGACATTGAGCAAATATGACACCTACAAAGAACAAAATACGCTTATGAAAAATTGTAGAAGAGAATTTAAATCAAAGTCTATATCTCACTGCTATTAGTTCAGGTTCTATGCTGTCTGCAGAAACTGAAAGTAGTCTGTAATAAGCTTAGAAAAGATTAGAAGTCAATGAGTAGGTAGAGATAAAACTCAGTAGGATATTAATCCTCTACTTCTATCTTTAGCTACTCTGATGCATTAATAGGTGACTGCTGAAAGTGGAAAGCTTCAGTTGTACTGTATGTCTCTAATGTAATATCTTAACAAAATTTTCATGAAAGAATCTAATATGGAAGTTCCTAGATAAATATCAAGTTAGCAGAACTTGAAATCTCCCTCATACTTAGGTCTGATAGCATATGCTTCTAATTCCAGAGTTTGAAAGATAAAGACAGGAGGATTGGACGTCAGAGCCAACCTTACCATCACACCTAGAACCCCCCCCCCAAAGAACAGGAACAAAGAAATTAATATAGACGAAACAGTAAAAAAAGTTTTGAAATGGTCATTATTTTTGAGATTATCAAAATTGTATTATAACCCTTAGAATAATAACACTTAACTGTTTAAAATAACAGTATTAAATTGAAGCTCCAATATATGCCAAATCAATACCATGCACCATATTAATACATTCCTGTGACAATCTATTTAAATTATTTTAGTGTGCCTTTTGCTCAGTCTCTGAAATTTAAAATGTTGTGATAGGCATCTTTATGCATGATAAAAATAACATCCCATTAGCTAAAATCGAGGATCTCTCATTACAGTACTTCAACTAAATTTACAAACAAATATATAACACACTAATATAAAAGAGTTGACATATATTATCTGTCTATTAGTTGACAGATTTTTTTCTGAAAATGTAATTTCTCCCTAGAAATTACAAAAACAGCTGAAGTACCAAAATACACTAATGCATCAGATTCCTCTAGATGTTTATGATTTAATTGGTAATTCTAACTTAGAAATTTATAAAAGTCAAATTAATTCCAGTTCAGCTTTTTAACACATTTTAATAAAATTTTAAATATGCTGTCAGAGACAATAGAACAGACTAACTGTGGAATACACTGTATTTTTATAATAATAGGTAAGTTGAAGCAAAAAACCATGAGTATCTAGAATTTGAAGACTGAATATAAATTACAGTGTAGAAAAGATGAAATTTGTGTATAGTTTACTTAAAACATAACCCAAACTGTGTATTTTTGCCTATAATTAATGAAATGTTAAGTTTTCTTTGAGGGCTTTGTGATTGCCACTTTCTATGGCTAGTAATCTCATAAGAGATATAGATAACATTAAAAATAGGAGGAGAATAAACAACTTAAGCTTGCTTCCTTTAAAACCAATTGTAAAGTGTCACAGTCTGTTCCTGATGCTTGCTAGTAAATACCACATGTAAGTGTGCATAATTTCCCTCCTTTTAATATAAGGAACATGTATATAGTTGGACCACAGCTGCCAGTGTTGACATGAATTCTCCTTTGCAAGGCTTTAAATTGAAAACTACGACCAAGCATAGAGGGAAAAGCTTCTCAAAGCAACAATTTTTCCCCTTAAAGGAGGAAGAAATTTCAACATTGTTGTCATTTGCTGAAGTCAACAAAAGAATCCGTCATATTAAAAAGAAATGAATGTAGATACCTCATAGGGCATAAGTGGTTGTTCACGGAACCAAAATGAAAATGAGAAAATAATGTCTTCAATATCCTTCATCCTTTACTTTAGAGTAAAACAATTTCATACTACTTCTGTGAGCTATATTAATATTAAACAGATTATGTCTTAACTCTGTATAATAATGTGAAATTATTCATTATTAAATTTGAATACTGTATATCACACAAGAGAAGATATACCTAGCCCTCAAGACTGGAGGCCCTAAGGAGTTTAGAGGTCTGGTAGGATCAGGTTGAGGAGTGGGGACATCCTCGTGGAGACATGAGGATGGGGAGGAGGTATGGAATGTGGAACAGTCAGAGGGTGGACCAGGAGGGGAATAAAATCTGGAGTTTAAAATTAAAAATAAATAAATAAATAAATAAATAAATAAATAAATAAATAAAATCTACTAGGTAAGTTCAAATTATTGTGATAATTAGAAAGAGTAGTTTGGCACAAATTATCTAAGTGACAGTGACATGTATCAAGTAATTTAATATCTATACTGCTAGTGAAACTTAAAGTTTTCTAACAAATCTTTAAAGATATTGCTTCTAATGCTTAATAGTTATTAGAAGGACATGTACTACACACATGATCTGTATCTAATATTTCCACTAAAACTTGTTGTTTTGAACCAATTTTATAAAGTAACACTGTAAAGATATGTCAAGATAAAGCTCTATGTAAGAAGCATCAAAAACTTGAAAGGAAAAATGTAGCTCCTGAATTCTGTGATGTAGTAGTAAGCAACACCATCAGTTAGTCACAGGGACATTATGGAAGACAGTTTATACTTTCAAAATTACTTATACATCTAAATTAATAATAAATAATCATATTAAAATAAAACCTAAATATGTTAATTATTGACATTTTATATAAATATATTAATAAGCTTCTGAAAGTGCAAATTATTAAAACTTTTAGATTTAGTTTATTTAAAACATTCTAAAAATCTTAAATTTTCCCGGTTATACTATGAATAGTTAGCAGTTTACTCTAATATTCACAAATATGTAAAAATATGTGAATAAAGGAAGCATGGCTGAAAATCTATCTGGATATTGAGATAGGCAAATGTTTATATCCATTAGGCAAATATATATAAGAAATTTATAGAAGGTATATAAAATAAGCAAAAATATAAATGAAATATTCTGAAAAATCTCTAAGCTAAATAAAAACTTAGGAATTCAAATTGATACAAAGGAAGGCACTAGAACAAATTGAATTGAAGTAAGTCACATAAAATGTACTATGAAGTAATAACCATAGTTTGGAAGAATCTAAGGAAGTAATGTTGAGAAATTTCAGCTGCAGAAAAATGTGCTGACAGGATGCAATAATTATTCAGAAATAAAAGCATAGGAAGAATAGCAATAGCAATAATTATACAAAAATAAAAACATAGGAGGAAGGGAAAGGTAGGAACGGAAATACTCTTGTTATGGGCACCATTTGTTGAACTTGGTTGTGTCAAAATGGAGGTAAGAAATTTAGGTTTTTTACTTTTACTATATATATATATATATATATATATATATATATATAT
>JADRCD010037813.1:0-12380 GCA_019843815.1 Montemys delectorum | reverse complement strand
CCCCACAAAGCCCTACTCGCTCTCTGAGAGCCCTAAACACAGGCACTACAGGAGAGACCCCTCTTCCACTGCCTGCTTCCAGACCCTCCGGCTGAGTGCAGGCGCCCCTTACCCTGCACACAAAGCATTCAGGGTGCCAGAGGGTGTTGAGGGCTGAAATGTAGTTCTCCAGGATGGCACGGGCACAGCCGCCACACTTGGGTGCGAACATGTCGAAGTAGTCTTTCCGACAGTAGGCTTTGCCATCCTTCTCATGGAACCCTGAGGATCGGATCAGAAGCGGGTGGTACTGAGGCAGACACAGAGCCACCCCAAGTCCACAGCAGCAAGGTCACCCCACCTCCTCCTGAGACGTCCCAAGAACACAGGCAGGCCTCCAGTCCAGCCATACCTTCTGGACCAAAGAAGGCTCCACACTGGGCACAGAAGAAGTGTTCTGGGTGCCACGTGCGGTCCAGCGCTGTCACCACTTTCTGTGAAAGCAGAAAAAAGACACGTGGACAAGGCTCTCCTTCCCACCTCACCCCTGCTCTCTCCTAACTGCAAACACTAAGTACTCAGAGCTGCTGAGGGATACAACCGACAGACACACACATACACATCTTTCTCCTTCAAACTTTGAGCTCAAACTCATGGGTTCACTGGATTTATTATGACTTCTACTTTATAAGTAAAAGAAGAGACTCTGGGGGCTGGAGAGATGGCTCAGCGGTTAAGAGCACTGACTGCTCTTCCAAAGGTCCTGAGTTCAAATCCCAGCAACCACATGGTGGCTCAGAACCACCCGTAAAATGAGATCTGACGCCCTCTTCTGAAGTGTCTAAAGACAACTATAGTGTACTTACATATGTTAATAAATAAATCTTTAAAAAAAACTATTCCAAAAAAAAAAAAAAAAAAGACTCTGGAGTGTCGCCCTAACATCATGGACTGTGGGAAGTGAGACACCTGGCACCCGGCCCATTGGTCAAGGCTCCTAATGGTGTGGAGGCCTGGGCCTCGACACCAGGACTCCAGGATGGAAGGTACAGCCTCCTAACACATTTGGGCTGCTGTGAGTCACCAGGTCAGATTCTCAGCCCTACCCTACCATTCCCTGCCTGTGTAAACCTTGGGGTTGACACTCCTCCGAAAAAGGACTGTCGACCATGAGAGATGAAAGGAGTAGACAGGGCCTAGAGCCCAGATGGGGCAGCCCACCGCCCGGCGCCCGCTGCGCATGCGCTCACATCCAGGATGGGCCCGTTGCAGTAGTAGCATCGTGGGGAGAAGAGGCTGTGGTAGTCCTTCTCACAGTAGGGCTGTCCATCCCGCTCAAAGAAGTTCCGGGATCCAATCTCTTCCTGGCAGTGGGTGCACACAAAGTGCTCGGGGTGCCATGTCTTCCCCATGGCAGTTACAACCTGACAGGACAGACACAAAGTTACTCAGAGTAAGGTCAGGAGCCAAGGCCCCAGTGCCTACCTCCCTTGCTTACCTGCCCAGCGATGGGCTTCTTGCAGGCTCCGCAGACCCCTTTGGCAACGGTGGCGACCCCTAGCTTGTTTAGGTCGGACTGCAGACTCCCCAACATGCTGTCAAGCTGGCTCCCAGGCTTTGAGAGTCCCCCAGGGGGTGAGCTGCTCCCAGTTTTCCCCTGGGCCATGAACTGTGGACACAGAGAGAGCCAGTCAGATTTCCAGGGCCTAGTGTGGGCAACTCAGAGTGTAACTTCCAGGAGACTTTCTATCCTGACCAGATGGGCTGACTGAGGCAAAGGGCACACTGTCCTCTGTGGGGAGTGACATTAGCAGGCAGTCGAGGAGGGCTTCCAGCACCCAGCTGGATGACCAAGCCAAGGGACAACATGCCAAGCAAGAACTCAGCCCCCAGCCCCAGCACTGACCCCTCCCTCGTCCTGCCCTTCGGGGCTGCTCTGCCTGCTGCTGGGGGGCCAGCCGGCTGCCCACGGCCGCTCTCCATCCGCTCTCTGTTCCAGGCCCTGCATCTTAGGTGGCAAAGAGAGGAGGAGAAGACAGTGTTTAAAAACTGAGGCTGAGAGGCCTCGACACTGGATCATTTCGCACAGAGTCAGAGGATCTCTTGCTACTGGCAATAGCAAAAAACAAGAGGGGGTGAGGGTAGAGGTGGGAGAGAGGGTTGAGGAGAGAGGGAGAGAAAAAGAGAGAGAGGAGGCGGAGAGAAGAACCTGAGAGAGGAGGCCTAGGAGAAGACGGGGAGGGAGAAGGGGTGGTTCACACAGGTAAACACTGAGGCCCCGACAATGGCAGGCCCAGGCCAACAAGGGCAGAGATGGTCCGTAGTTTCCAGTGTAGGAATGGCCTTGGATGAGGAACCCGAGGGAATGGGCCAGGGGTGATTTATTGAGGTGGTGCCTAGATATCAGGCTCAGGAGGACCCAGGGTAAGGCTCTAAGGAAGGACTCCAGTTACTGTCAGGACCGAGGATGGAGGACAGAGCCCTCCATGCCTAAGTGCACACCTCTGCAGCATCCTCAGAGTTGGGAGGTGGTTCAGGACGAGACAGGGCACAGGAAGGGCAAGGTGCTGGGAGGCCTGCCTGCATCGGGCAGAAGAGTGGGTCCTCATTGGTCTGGCAGCCCACAGACCTCACAGTGTGGGGTACAGAAGTGAGACCAGGAGGGCCATGCCCACCCTCCTCCTGGGCCTTTTCCCCTGCAGTCTGGACCCCAGAAGAAGCAGAAGCAGCAGCCAAGGGCCCTGGACAGGAGGGAGTGGGCAGGCTGGGCTGGAGAGGAAAGCTGCTGGCAGGGGTGTCAGAGTAATCCTGGAGCAAAGGGGCAGGAGGAGAAGGAGCCACAACAGAGATGGTTCTTCTCAGGGGGATGGGGGAGTCAGGAGGGTAGACAACCTGGGAAGGAGAGAGGGGAAAGAGACAGGAAGGTAAGAAATCAGCAACCAGAAGATGGCAGAAGGGGTGATGTGGCCAGTCTTGTCCTAAGGCCAGAAAATGAAGAAACCACCCCACCGCCCCACTAGGGCCGAGAGGACTTCCAGACCCCCACTTCCCCGGCTCCGGCCTGTGTCGACTGGCTACCTTCTCTACCATCTGCCCCCCGGCCCTCCTCCCACGTGGCTGCACAGTGATGACAACGCCTTCAGTCAGCCAGTCCTGCGCAGAGGCCCCTGCCACCTCCTCTGCTGCCAGCTGGATGCCCAGCCGGCCCTGCAGCTCTGCAATGAGCTGCTCCTGGGATGGGTTCCTGCTCAGGGTGGCAGGGTCCAGCCTGCGGCGAGGGGAGGGTTCCCGGGACATGGGATGGACGTGGCCCGTCTCCCGGCTCCTCCTGATAACAGAGCGGATCTGGGGGAGGAGGACAAAGCCGTCACCATCCCATTCCAAGGAAGGTAGGACGCCGCTAAGTGCACACTAGGGGTCACGCGAGGTCAAAGCACAACAACAAAGAGCCAAGCTGAGGCAGGTGAAAGCAGGAAGCAAACAGGGCTGACGAGGGTCCTATGACCCAGCGTTCACTCCCAAGTCAGCCTCTAACTGTGGACAAAATAATTCTAGGACGTTGGCTGCTCTCTCCTTAACAGGAGCCAGCAGGATTCTCCTGGCTCACACTTGGGGCCACGCAGTAATTAGCTGATGTTCCTACTCCTCCCTTCTGATGGAGGCTTCTCTTCTCTTTGCACCTTTTAGCCAGTGTTTGTATGTAGTATATATTATGTGTTAAAGCTTACTCATTTGGAGTATTGTGGGAAACGGTTTGGGAAGAAGGCATAAAGTTGGACGCCTACAAGAAGCAAGTAAGACCCAGGCATGGTGGCACACAGCTATAATCCCAGCACTGAGGAGGTAAAGTAAGGCAAGGTGCGGACAGCCGGAGCTGAAGGAAGGAAAACCATGTACTGAGTTTTCTCCACTTTCCAGGAATTATCTCAGCAAACCCTCTGCATAGCCTTAGAAAGGGCGCTATTAGTTGCTCTCATTTTAAAGAATGGAAGTTGAGCCTCTGGGTGGTTTCCCTAAGTTCACATGGTAGCGAGTGTTGCCAGAGTGGTGTGTGGATCTTTGTAGTTCCCAAATCCACGCATCTAACTAACCATTCTGTACATTGAAATGCCGGGACAGCTCCTCTAAAAGACATCCTAAGAAGCAGGAGATCAAGCATCACTAGACACATGGCTGGCCCCACAGGATTACTGCCAAACACATCTTCAGGGCCATCGTCCCTTGGCACTTTCTGCCCAGGCAGACATTTGTAAGAACAGCATGCAGTTAGCAAGGGGTGGCCCACACTCAAGTCTTGCCAGAGCCATGCCTAGTGACCGAACAAGCTGGTGCCTGCCTGGCCAGAGGTGGAAATCCTCTCCGAAATGCTGGGTGTCCCCATGGCCATGGCATGAGGAAGCTCTGGCTGCTCCTTCCTGGCCTCCAGAGTGGCTTCGGTGGCACCTTCTGGGTTCCCTGGATTCTCGAGTGCCTCAGTGGGTCCCCTAAGGTTTCCCTTCTGGGAAATCTTTGCACCTAGCTGCTCCTTGTCCCCTGGGGTAGGACAAGTGCTTCCCAGGCCCCCTGGCTCTGACTGTGCCTTCTCCTGCAGAGCACATTCCTTGGTGAGACCCCAGGTGTCAGGGAAGACGGTTTGCCGATCCACTGCCACAGCGAGTGGCTCAAGCCCTTCCTGAAAGCTGTAAGTCACTCCATGGGGACTCTGGGGCCCGGATGCTGTCAAAGCCTGTGGCCGTCTCCAAATGGGAGCTCCAGTCTCCTCTGAACACACAAGGTTGGCCAGTGGCCCCTGGGACTCTGTGCTTCCTGCAGGGTGTGGAGTACGGCATGGGGGAGCCCTGGAGAGGGGACCCATGGCGTTCATCAAGCCATGCCTAACTTGAGCCTGGCTCTTCGAACCACATGACTGCTGACAAGCTGCCACAGGATACCTTGAGTTTTGAGTGTCAGATGTCTCCTCAAGACCACCCAAACCAAGCCATCTGGGAGTCAGAGAAGGTGAAAGGACCTGACTACTTCCTTCTGTGTAGAGGACCTTTGGGGTGCAGTCTCCAGGGGAGGAGTTAGTGGGAGGAGGAGGAGGAGGAGGAGGAAGGGTGCGGGGCAGGGGTGGAGAAGAGCCGGGCCGCAGCCCCTGGGAGCTCAGCGTCACAGCAGAAGTGCTAGTCTGGAGGAGAAAGACAAAGGGAAAGAGAAAGAAACAGGGAGAGGTGAGCAGGGGCAGGTTCTGAGAACCGCCATCTTACACCTGTGCGGCAGATACTAACGTCTCGAGAAGGGCTCCAACCCCAGAGCTGCTTGTCCGCGCTGGCCTGGGTCTCCGTCCGCACCGGCCTGGGTGTCCTCTGCGCCTTCGGAGACCCAGGCATCAGAGAGCAGCCACAAAGCCACGCTCACAGAGTCACCCACACTAAGCATGAGGTACAAGCCCAGGGGAAGCTGGCCACGGGCACCAGCTCCGAGCTCTACCCACCTGGCCGTCCCTCCGAGCACACTCCCGCTTTCCCGTATCAGAAACTCCCTTCTCTAGTGCTCAGCAAGAAGCAGTGTGGCTTCTTCCTGAATGGCACTGGGCTACTCGGTCTAAAGAAGCAAGTGCAGCATTCCCAGATGGCCACCAGCACAGCCAGTGCGGATCCTGACTTGCTTCCCACTGCTCAGATCCAGGCAACAAGGTTTACAAGTCCAGACTGCACTGGCGCCCAGTCTCCCGCCTCTGGGCTCCAAGCATGAGTCCGGCTGAAGAGAGGCAGGAGGCACCTTTCTGGGCCAAGAACGGACAGACGGCCTGGCTCCCCTCTCATATTCCCTAAGCCGTGCCCCAGAGGTCTCTGGCTGAAGTCAGCAACTACTGGAGAATTCTGTCAGTATCAAGCCCTTTCAAGGCACTACATCTTCTAAATAAAACACCGTGGACTGGCGGGGCTGGAGCGCCTCGGAGGGGAAAGTGGGACTCTTCCTGCTGATGGGCCAAGGGCCTGGCAGGTTGGGTTTCCCACAGACCAGGCTCTGAGGACTCAGGCCCTGGGGGAACGAATAGTGTAGTGTGGATGGAGGCTGACTGCAGAGGCCTGTAAATCCCATCCCCACTAGCAGAAAGAAAGCGGTGTTCTGAGGACAGCTAGCGTGGGAGATGCAGCTCTGGGGCAAGTGACCTCTCAGGCATGGGATCTTGATCCCACAGGCCCAGCAGGACACACCCTCCTCCAGCAAGAGCAGCTACCAACACAGGGCTCTTTGTCCCTGTGTCTGTGCCTCCTGATCCCCTTGACCTGGGTGGCTGGGAACACCAGGAGAGGGAGGAATGTCCCAGCTAAAAGAGTCTCTGGTTTCTCTGCCCTCACTGGCTGCTAAGAAGCTCAATCTCACTCATGTACTGCCTAGCCTCTCTCCCCCAGAGCACTGTGGAGCCACAGGCCAGCTACTCGCTGAGGTCGGATAACAGAGAAGACGGGGGTCACAGGGCACCTTGAAGTCCGACAGTGAAGCCATGAGCTCGTCCAGCTCCCTGGTGGCAGAGGAGGCCGAGATCCGGGTCTGCTGCTGGCTGGAGGTGACTCGCTGTGGGCTGCTCATCTCTCCCTGGTTCACAGTGATGGCTGGGCTGCAAAGCAGGCATGGTGTCAGTGGGGAGTTTGGGGGCCAGACTCTAGCTCCATAGGGGATCAGGTCTCCAGGAACCAGTACCTTAGGGACCCCATCCCTGGCAGAGTACAACTGGCTGAGACTGTGCAAAGGGGAGGTGACCAGAGAAAAGGGCAGGTGGCTCAAAAAGTACGCTTACAGGAAGACACCCTGCCAGGGCCGGGCAAGCTCACCTGTTAAACACAGGGAGTACCACTAGTACCCTCTTCAACACTGTACCTAGAGGGGAGGTTATTAGACATGATGACGTCTATAAGCACTGGCTACCATTAAGACAGGCAAGTGCGGTGGTTCATACTTGTAAACCCAGCATGCAGGAGGCTGAGGCAAGAGGGTTGGTTACTACATGGTGAGTTCCACAACAGTCTGGGCTGTGGAGTGAGACCTACCTCGGAATGAACAGACAAGACCTAACATGACTAGGAGCGTCTGTGAGCAGCATAGCTATGAGCTAGGCCTCCGCAGACATGGGACTACTCGGTCTCACGATTTACCTATGTCATCTCATCCCATTATCTCTGTTAGCCTACTTTACAGTTTGCTTCCTATTTTAAAACAAGGTCTCGTGCAGTTCAGATTGATCTGGAACTCACTGTATAGCCTAGACTGGCCTTGAACATGAGATTCCCCTAAGCCGGGACTTCCCAAATGCTAGGATAATGACCACATATCACTGTGCCTCACTTTGGCTTATTCCAACTAATGGAGGGAAAGACAGACTTGAGAGCTGACTGTAGTAACTGGCACAGCCAGGATTTCAGCCCCCTGGGGCATGCAAACCTGGGCTAACAGTCTGAGCCATAGCGCGGCCTCACATACACAGCACGGTGCTGACTGCGGGCTGGTGCCGTAGGAGTGTAGGAGTGGTACCCGAGTGACTCACCGTATCCCCGGGGCCTGGCAAGTAACAGGCACTTAAGGGGGCCAGGTGATTCTAGGGCTAAGACACGGGCACTACAGCCTGCAGCCTGTCTGGGCAGGACCTTCAAGAGCTTCCCGGTGTGGGGAGCCCAGTGAGTACTCACACAGGGCTGGGTACAGAACTCTCCAGCTCATCCAAGAGGCTCTCCACGCTGGGCCGCACATCCTCCAGCCCCCGGCCTCCATTTCGCTTTGGCTTCTCTTTCACCAGGGGCCCCGCTTTGCCTCCCAGGGGACTGTTATTTTCTGGGATGCCATAAAGGGGGCTCAGGGCTCCAGGCAAGGGGGGGCTTGATTCGGCTTCATCTTGGAAAAGAGGAGACAAAATGGTTGCTTACCCCTCGGTCCTCTAGGAACCCGAAGGCTCACAAATAGCCCGGACAGCAGCCGTACCTGTGGGGAAGCCAGGTGGGCTGTGCTGCACCGCATTCAGCTCCAGTAAGAGCCGATCAAGTTCAGAGAGGTTGCTGCCCAGGGAAGAGCTCATCACGGTAGGCGAAGGCTCCGCTGACTTCTGCTTGTTGGGGAAGCTTCAAGAAGCAGAGGAGAGAAGTGAGACCACTCCCACTAATGCTGGATGCAGCAGGCCCCAGACGCTCAAGGCCCCTGAGGTGGAATGTCACAAGCCTCCTCATCGAGGAGAGGAGGCGGAGGGAGGGCAGGGAAGGAATGTGGTCACTGAGGAGGAAGGAAGCTTTGCTTCAGTTCCTCAACTGCACAGATGCTGTGGCGGCCCAGCCCACCGCTTCGAGGTGGCAGGGGGGCCGGCTAGCAGGCACAGGGCCTGGTAGGGGCCTCAGGCCCTCTGTAGTAGAAGTGGGGCTGGCGAGGGCGCTGGCTCTATACCTGTAGACGTGCTCTTCCTCGCCTGCCCGGGAACAAAGGGAGCCGATGCAGTCCTGGGGGTTGGAGGCACTGGAATTTTTAGCACTGGAGCTGCATACGGGCGATGGGGATGGAGGCTGCGGAGGGAAGAGCAATCAGGCCTGTCCAGGAGGAGAGAGAGGAACAGGAGCCAGGAGCAGCCGCCCCCTCCCCCCAAGGCAGCTCCTGCTCACAGCCTGTCTCACCAGGGAATTTCCACAGGCTGGTCAGGTGATTAATACTTGGTCACTGGTCCCTCACATGGTGCATAGGGAGGACTGCATGTGGCTGTGTATGTCTAGTCCCCCAGCCTCATTTCTCCAGTGGCCTGAGGCATCCTTGGTAGATGAGCTCCTTTTACCCCTAAGTCCCCGAGGGCTTCTCAGATGTCCACCCCTTACCTGCTGGTGAGCGTATCTGGAACCACTAGGCTGCCACTGGTCTAAGGGGTCCAGGACGGTGCCATTGAGGGCCTCACTCGATGGGGGCGGTGGGACTGGAGGTGGCACTGCAATCTCCTGGTACGTGTGGTTTCCAGTTGGGTAGGAGTAGGGGGGCTCCTCAGACAAGAACACTGGCCTTTTGGAGATGTGGGAGGTGGTAGATTCCAAGTCTGCTAGCAGGGCATCTGCAAAGAGAAGGTGTCCGTCCACCAATGAGTGCCAGCCTACCGGGAACTTCCCAGAGACAGTGCCTGCCTTCCTGAACCTCAGGTGCCCACATCTGCTGCCCTGGTCCCTGGCCCAGACTCAAGGTGCTCCGGAGGCTTCTCTAGGCTCCTCCCTCAGATGTTAGGTGCCTGGCTCTGCATTCCTCCTGACAAGGCTGTGCTGAAGCTGGTGTAAGCTAGAAATGCCTGCCTGGAACTCTTGAACTCCATGGGGTGACTGGGGGGACCAGGTGGAGGGAGCCCCAAATCATTTCACAGCACAGAGAGGGGCTGGGTAGACAGAGCCAGGTCAGGAGGTGACCCTAGGATTCACCTGTCCTCCAGGCCAGGGCAGGGGATGGGGGAGGGGGCTCCATGCTCTAAGCTCCTCCCTAGGCTTCAGGTTACGGTAAGGTATGCAGAGAGGCTGGGGGCTGGCATGAAGCCAGCTCAGCGCTCGCCACGCACCACCCCCTCAACAAGCTGGGGGCAAGGCTGCTCTGCCGACTGGCAAGGAGCCCAGCCCTAAAGGTTCCAGGGCCCCACGACTGTTTAACTGCAACACAGGGCCCAATCGGCCCTCGAACGCAAACTGCCATTACCCTGGCATGCGGTAGCCTGCAGGGGCTCAGGCTCTTGATAGGAAGAACAAGCTAGAGGACAGGCACTGGAAGTATTGCCCTTCCTGCCTTAATCCTCCGCGGTGCTGCGACCTGGGTAGAGTCCACCTCCGAACACCACACCCTCCTTCCCGGACTGCTCACTGACCTGTTTACACTCAGTCTCTAGTGACCTGCTTCCCTGGCCCTCCTGAGTGACAATCACAAATGCAGTGGCTGCTCTCATCACGTCTACTTGAGGCCGTGTGAGGCGTTTACACGCATGGTCACAGTCGACCCTTCTGATGACCTAAAAGGCTATTCTCTTTAGAGCTGAGGAGAGTGGACTTGGAAGCTCTGGGTACCTGCCACAGGGTAACAGGGCAGGAAAGGACAGGGTCACACGACTCCTCAGACCCCAAGCCTATGGGAGGCTGCTGTGATCACACTGCGCGCCAAATCTAAGGAGCTCGAGCTGTCAGGCCCAGCTGTCAGTCTGACCTTTGCTGCAGCCCTGTCCCCGGCCCCATTCCCTCTCAGGAGGTCACAGGAGGCCTATGAGCCCATGCTTTCTCCCAGCGGCCCTGCTTACCAACATCACTACTCCTGCCGTAGAGTTGGAAGAGAAGCTGTTCTGAGGCCGGGACCCTGGGTCCCAGCCTCCTAGTGCTGGAAAAAGTCCTGTGGCCCCTCCCCTTCCAGATCCCCTGGAGGAGTTCTGACTTCCTGCCTCCAACAAACCGGAACTACAGGGAGTCTATGTGTGTCTAGGTAAGGGCATAGAAGGAACTAATGTCCAGGGCCAATCCCAGAGGCGTCTTTGGGGCCACACCTGCTGTCCATTTCCTCCGGGCCCAACCCACAGGAGGCGGAACCCCTCTTTCTCCATCTTGGACTGAGGCTACTAGGAAACCTTGCAGTGCTCCATGGAAAACGCAAGAGCAGCTCCTAGTCCTGAACGGTTACCAGGGCCAGGAACTTCATCTATGGAACCTGTCAACCCCAACAACAGTAACGTAGACGGCTAAGCTAAGGTCCCCATTGCCAAAGTGGACACAGTTCCTCAGGCTCCGAACACTCCATGGAAGACAAAGCCTTCCCTGCTAGACAGTGAATCGGGGATTCTGCTGCCCACACAATGCCTCCCTGTGCCCTGCACCCATGCTGGGATCCTTCGCCTGGCTTTACTGGTGCATGGGCTGGATTCTGGCTTGATTTTTTTTTTTCTATTCTATTTTTATGTGCTAGAGAGAGAGCCTAGAACTCCGTGCACAGTCAACTCCGCCACTACGACTAGGGCACAGCCTAATGCTTGGGGTTGAGACAGGGTCTGCTTATGTAAGCCAGGTGGCCTCAAACTCTCAGTTCTCCTGCCTCAGTCACCACACTCAGCTTCCACGAGCTTTTTTTGTTTGTTTTCTTTCTTATGTGTATCCAGGTATGTGTGGTGTGTACACATGTGTACGTGCACACACATGCTGTGCTCACCAGCACAAGCCTGTGTGGAAGTTGAAAGTCAGGGTTGGGTTCGTTCTTTTTTTTTTCTGCATAGAAACATCTTTTATTTGGGTAACATGTCCCAAAACAAGTCAGTTAGTAAAATAGATTCTACAGAGTACAGCCCTATGCACAGCTCTCCCTCCCCAAAAATAATCCTGGGGGAGGGAGTCTGTCTCCCCCCCACCCCAGACTCCTCAGAAATAAAGTTTTGGCAGGTTATTGTTATTATCTAGGTATGGACCACCATGTCCACTTTCTGTAGTGGCTGGTGTCAGTACCTACTTTTCTCTCACTCCAGACCAGTTCAGCAAACATTTCTGCCCTACCCTAAATTGTGGGGCCTAAATAAAAAGCAAATAGGTCTCTTCCACTGAGATGCTGGGCAGGACCCACCATCTCATCACTGTGTTTTATCGTGTTCCATTTTGTTTCTGTAGATCACCGGTTTACAGTTTAAAAAAAAAAAAATTGTTTCTTTATATTGTGTGTGTTTGAGAGTTTTTGTTTTTGATTATTTTGTTGGTTTGGTTTTTTTAGAGACAAGGTTTCTTTCTCTGTGTAGCCCTGGCTGTCTTGCAATTCTCTCTGTAGACCAGGGTGGCCTCGAACTCAGAGATCTGCCTGCCTCTGCCTCCCAAAGGCTGGGGCTAAGGGCGTGTACCACTACCACCTGGCTCCTAAGACAACTTTGTGGGGTTGGTCCTCACTTTCCACTTTTGTAGGGTTGTCGCCAGGCCTACAGCTCCCACTGCACCCTCTCAGCAGCTCAGCTTCTGTTGTTTTTAGAGATACACACAGTCTCCCTATGTAACTCTGGCTGTCCTAGAGCTATCTATGTAAACCAGGCTGGCCTCTACACCTTGTTTTCGGAGAGGGGGTTTCTGTCTTTAAGGCCCAGCCTAAACTGGCTGGCTACCCAGTCCCTGGGATCCACCTGTTCCCACCACCACAGCACTGAGGTCATAGATGTGTATCGGCACACGAGGCTTGCAGTGGGAGCTGAAGAGCTCTGGTCCTCAAGGTTGCATATCATGCACTTTAGCCACTGAGTTCTCTCCCCAGTCTGCTTCTTTTCTTCCTCCCTTCCTTCTCTCCTTTCAATTTATGAAAAAAGGTTTGAGACCAGCAAGATGGCTTAGCATGCTTGCTACCAAATCTGATGGCTTGAGTTTGATCCCACATAGTAGGAGGAAAGATAACTCCTGCAAGTTGTCCACCCCCCC
>JADRCD010037795.1:0-10474 GCA_019843815.1 Montemys delectorum | reverse complement strand
TTTTTTTTTTTTTTTTTTTTTTTTTTTTTTTTTTAGTTTTTCGAGACAGGGTTTCTCTGTGTAGCCCTGGCTGTCCTGGAACTCACTCTGTAGACCAGGCTGGCCTTGAACTCAGAAATCTGCCTGCCTCTGCTTCCTAAGTGCTAGGATTAAAGGCGTGTGCCACCACTGTCCTGCTGGAGATTTTAATTCATTCATGAAGATTAATAAATAGAGGAAGACAAAATAGTAGCCTATTTTATTTTTCTCTTTGGGCTTCAAACTACTGGGATCAAACTTTATAATGTCATCATTATTATACAAGTACACTACTTATGACCTATGCCCCTATTTCCAGGAATTATTTATTGTATTAGGTCATGAGTTTTAGACTATTTTCCTTTTTCTGTGATTCCTGTCTCTCACTTAATAAACTAAGTTTTGTGAGAATGCCAGAAAACTTGATTCTCCGTATTCCATTTTAAACTTTTGTCTTTCACACATATAGCACCTGATCATTGTGAATGTTTCTTATCCAGAAATCAAATTTGTTAAGTTTTGTAGAATATGCAGACTACACTTTATATAACCTAGCATTGCAATGAACTTTGAGCAGATATTAATTATGCTACCTGTGTCTATAGTTGACATATCACATTTTCTTAATATTGCCATTGATTACTATTGTTATTTCTAATTATTAATAATATAATGTGTGTGGTGACTTAGGTACTTCTGGAAGTTTTATAATTAAAATTAAGTACAGTTACATTTATTTTAGTAATTTTTTTAAAAAGGATATCTGTAATTTGACTTAATATAGTGCTATATAATAATTATTATTTTTAATCTGTGGGAAAATGCCTCCATGCAAATGGAAAAGGGGCCAGAAATCATCAGTAATACTCCTGTTCTTAAATACATAGAGATAGTGTATATCAGATAATTTTACAAGCATATGCTGATATGTCAATTGCTAAGTACTATACATGTGTTTATAGTTAAGTCTGGGATTTTTAACTTTTAATTAAGATCTCATCATCTGATTCTTCCAATGAGAATTCCCCAGCAACTCCTCCAGATGAACAAGGCCAAGGTGATGCTCCACCACAGCATGAAGAAGAAGATCCTTCATTTCCTCATGCTGACCTGGCAAAGTTAGACGACATGATTAACAGGTGCATTTATTTTCATTTGTATGTGTTTTTTTTAAACTGAGACCTGCCTCAAAGATTTTTTTTATGAATATGAGTGTTCTGTAGCTATACAGATGGTTGTGAGCCTTCATGTGGTTGTTGGGAATTGAATTTTTAGGACCTCTGCTCATTCCAGTTGACCCCGCTCATTCTGGTCAACTCTGCCTGTTTAGTCCCTTCTTGTTCCAGCCCAAAGGTTTATATATTATTATACATAAGTACACTGTAGCTGTCTTCAAGTGCGCCAGAAGAGGGTGTCATATCTCATTACAGGTGGTTGTGTGAGCCACCATTTGGTTGCTGGGATTTGAGCTTGGAACCTTCGGAAGAACAGTCAGTCCTCTTACTCTCTGAGCCATCTTGCCAGCCCTCACTTGTATATTAATGGATATAATTGCTTGAAAAAACAAATTACTTTTGGCCAACTAGTTATCTGGTATTAAATTAGAGGAATGGGGAGGGACAATGAATCATGCAATTTTAGGCAGTTTGTCTCTTCTCTGGTTACCCTTTACACACACACACACTCTGGTTTTCCCTTTACACACACACACACACACACACACACACATACACACACACATTCTACCTATAGTAGTCTCTTTTTTTAGTTTCATGGCACTTGTACTCTCTTAGTTACTGATCATACTAGGAAAACATACATGACTACAGAAAGAAGAAACTACATTTGACATGTCTCATAAATCTTCTTTGTCAAACATATTGAAAGGAATTCAGCTTTCTTGTCTACCCAGCATAGTTTGAGGAATGTTTGCTTTTATTGTGAAATTCTTTCAATTTTTTGGGCTTTTTTTTTTTTTTTTTTTTTTTTTGCTTTTATGATGCACTCCTCTTTACCAGCCCTTACTGCTTAACTTGACTGAGAAAATCTACCTCTTTTCTCTTACTTCAGTGTAGAATTCAGAATTGTACAGCAACATATCCTCATGGCTACATCTTCAAAAATTACTGGTTCCTAAGGTTTGGCTAATAAGAAGACAAATGCTATCATCATCATCATCAGTTTTTTTTCTGTTATAGATTAAGGAATAAATTTTATGACCAAAGGCTTCAAAAATGTCTTTGATAGATTTTATGATGGGAGAAGGCAACATATAGCAAAAGCTTTAGATTCTCTTCAACATGTTTTTTTTTAAAGATCTATTCATATTTATGTTATGTATTGGGTACTTTGCCTGTATCCCTCTGTATGTATTATATGTGTATAGTCTGAGGAGACCAGAAATAAGCATCTGATTCTGTAGCATTATAGTTAGGTATGGCTGTGAGCCTCCATGCAGGTCCTGGTACTCAAACCTGGGCCTCTGGGAAGGGCATCCATTACTCTTAACTACTAAGGCCTCCCTCCAGCTCTATCTTAACACACTTCTATGTATACCTGTTACCCTGAGGGAATTATGCCACATTCTCAGTTCTGTCATATACTTCCTGTAATCCTAGTCATTCCTGATGTTAGCTGTAGCAGGAATGAGAAAATTGAAGGACTTTGCAAGTCTGTCCTTTAGTCTCTTTTAGTCTCCCTTATTGTTGGTTAGGGTTATTTTTTCATAATGGATTGAAGAACTATGTTATACTATTAGCTGAATCATTAAGAGGAAAGTTCAAAAGATTCTTCAGTTCAATAATATAATTTTATTAAATTTAAAATGACATATCATTAGTGTTTATTTGATACATTTTCTAGCTCATTGTTTAGCACCTAGGAGATATCATAAAAAGTATTTTCTAAGAAGTGGTGGGTTAGTCATATTTATAGAATGCTGACTTCTTTTGTAAATATGGCAGTAATAGTAAGGTATGTTAGCTTTTTCATGAACTTAATATAAACAAACACATTTTAAAAGCTAAGTTTGTTTTGAGGTATAAACATTTACTTAATACAGTAGATTTTAAAGGTTTGCAAATATATTAAGGAAAAGTTCGTAACTATCTTAATATGTGGAATGTGGGCACTCATCAAAGTTTCTCTATGTCAAGAAATTAAAAATGTTTTATTTTTACACTGTAAAATATAAACTTTAATTTTAAGAAAACATTCCTTTTTAGCTACAGGTATTGGCAGTTTAATTTTCAGTCTTGTTAAACATGCTCAGTGATTTCTTACTACTATGTTATACTTGATATCATAAAACTCTGCATGTAGATATAGTGGAAATCTTTAATGCCACAAAAGGCTATCACTTGGCAACATTTTTTTTTAAAACTATGATGAATGTAATTTGGGGATTTTGTTTGTTGTTATGTTCTTTTTCCTAGTAAAAGTAGTAACTTGTAGTAACTTTAACACTGTTTCAATAGTGTTCTGAGCAATAATCTTATTTTACAATAATTATTAGGCCCCGATGGGTGGTTCCTGTTTTGCCAAAGGGGGAATTAGAAGTACTTTTAGAAGCTTCTATTGATCTTACTAAAAAAGGTGAGTTGGAAATCTGTTACTGTTTTCATCATACATGTTCTTATATATATGTAAAAAGTGCTTTTGAAGGCTTTGATTTTTTTCCATATACAATTAAATATTTGTAATTTGCAGTGATTATCAATAACCTTTCTGGTAAGGCTAAATTTATATACATGGGTGTTCACTCACTGAACGCAAGGGTTTAGCAGAGGACTGCTGGTCTGGGCTCAGAGAAGATGCACCTAACCCTCAAAAGACTTGAGACCTTAGAGAGTGGGAGCATCTTGGGGGGTGGAGTTGGGGTGGAGATATCCTCTTAGAGATGGGAAGGGGGAGGAATGTGGGGTGAGGAACTGTCGGAGGGCAGACAGGAAGAGAGATAATGACTGGACTTGTAAGGATAAGAGAGAGAGAGCGTATGTGTGTGTGTGTGTGTGTGTGTGTACATATATACACACACACATGTATAACATATGTATTATATATTAAATATACTTATATATTATACATATATATGTATAATAGAATCCTCTCTCTTCTCTCTCTTCCCCTTCCTCTTTTCCCTTCTCCCCCTCTGTGTAGCCCTGGCTGCCCTAGATCTCACTCTGTTAGACTAAGATGGCCTTGAACTCAGAGATAGGGCATCCCTGCCTTTACTTCCTGAGTGCTGAGATTAAAGGACATTTAATTGTTATTTATCATGACCTTGAAATGAGTTGGCACATTAACATATCATTGTTGTCTTGTAATGTCTCTATGACCTTTTAAAATTCATTCTCAATTTTAATTGAATGTATGTCTATATAGGAGTATGTAGATGTGCCTGCAGGTATTCATGAAGGCCAGAAGAAGGTGTAGCATTGCAGCTAGAGTTACAAGTGTTTGTGAATCACTGGTATGAGTGTTGGGAATTGGACTTGGGTCTCTACAAAAAATAGTACATTCATTTTCTATCTTTTATCCATCCATTGTAGGCAGATCTTAAGTCAGAAGATGTCATATATATAGCATGTTCTAGAATACTGTAAGATGAACAAAACCTAAATGATATTTAATACTGATTCACATTCAGATTATATAGGCTTATCTTATTTTGGGGATCATGTGAAGTAGAGATGACTTCTTTTTAGAGTTAGGGTTTAAGTGACATCAGAATGTGTTAAGATACAGTATATTTTGAAACATTTCCAATTGTTCATGTTATTTGATTTGATAAGATTTTTATACAGTTTTTGTTTTTCTGAATTCTGTCTTTTTTAATTTTATGGTAGTGCTGTTTTCTCATAATGTTTTCTTCATGCATTAGAAATCATACCAGATTCTGATATTGTGTAGTATGTAGTTACATACTTGGTCATTTTTGTCTTGGTTTTTTTTTTTACTTGAAAATAGGTTTTTTATTAATTATTTTATTTACAGTTCAAATACTGTCCCCTTTCCAGACCCCCTCCAAAAACCTTCCACCCCATGCACCCTTCACTTCTGCAAGGGTGCTCCCCTACCCACCTCACCCCTTTAGCATCCCCCTTCTGGGCATCAAGCCTCCACAGGACCAAGCCCATCCCCTCCCATTGATGCCAGATAAGGCCATCCTCTGCTTCATATGCAGTTTGAGCCATGGGTTCCTTCATGTGAACTCCTTGGTTGGTGGTTTAGTCCCTGGGAGCTCTGGGAGTGGGGGAAGGTCTGGTTGGTTGATACTGTTGTTCTTCTTATGGGGTTGCAAACCCCTTAAGCCCCTTCATTCATCTTTATTTTTTTATTTATTTTACTTCCTTTTAGGCCTTGATACTAAAAGTGAAGCATGCCAGCGGTTTTTTCGAGATGTTTTAACTGTGGCTTTTACCAAAATCCTTATGGATGAGGCTGTGAGCGGATGGAAGTTTGAAATTCACGTGAGTTTTGTATATGATGGAAATTTAAGTTTTATATGTTGGAGTTTTTGTTTGTTTTGTTGTTGTTGTTTTGGGTTTTTTTTCGAGACAGGGTTTCTCTGAGTAGCCCTGGCTGTCCTGGAACTCACTCTGTAGACCAGGCTGGCCTCGAACTCAGAAATCTGCCTGCCTCTGCCTCCCAAGTGCTGGGATTAAAGGCGTGCGCCACCACCGCCCAGCTTATATGTTACTTTTTATGAATATGTATGGAAAATATTACTGCAATGTTTTGAATAATAAGTCTAATGCAAGTTTGAAGGAGCTTCTGTAGACTTAAATTTTTTTTGCTTAGTTTTTTTTAAAACCTACTTTTAATAATGGTTTTTAAATGCTTCAAACTACCAGCCTACTGTCTAAAGGTAGGGAAGAAAGATGGTAAATAGGACACGGAGATGTGGACCTTTTTAGATGTAGTTTTGGGGATGATTTTAATGTCCATTTGTCAGGATACCAGTAGTCCAGTTCAGATGTGTCACAATAGCAAACAGGAGTCATCAGCAGTGGTATGACCTAGCAGAAACCACTAGTCCCCCTCCATATTGGCACTAGTCAGTGGAAGCGACCAGGAGCAGACAGGATGCCAGGAGATGGGAGACCAATGAAGCATTGCAAAGTTAGGTATGGAGGTGCACCATCTTTATCCATTGGGTCCTATTTATATTCTGTCCAAAAATCACATGTCCTCCCATCAGTCTTGCCTTAGCAAAACACCATGTGAGTTTGTCTTAGCAAAATAGCACATGAATCTGCATCACCTGACATATTTAAAAATTTTTACTCTTTAAGAAAGAGCTTGCTTGAGGTTTTAAGTGGCCTTGGTTTTTAAAATACTACCTGAAATTTAAATGTCTTCTAACAGTATAATTTGCCAGATTTACTATTGATTCTTTTATCCATTCTCTTATCTTATTCTCTTGTGTTTATTTTTAAAAATACATATCTAGAAAGGAGAATAATATATAGCTAGAACACAAAGTAATGTATAGTATAGCTGGAACACTAAGAGATACAATAGCATAATAGTTTAAATGTAGAAATAAACAAAGAAACTGAGAAAGATTTACCTTGGTCCTGAGAGATAAAAAGTTAACTTCCTCTATGAAGTGTAAACCACAGATCAGTACTCACCCATTTTGGAAATTCAAATTTTAGTTTTGACACTGATAAAGTGGAAACAAAAATTTTGTGTTCTGAGACGGAGCTTAGCTTTACTCAGCTGGCAAAAGTAAATATGAACACTTATGAAACAAAATAATTTAGACAACTAATTCTAAGAATTAAATCTTCTTAATTTATCTTTTTAATAAATTACTGAATGGCAAGGCAGATATTTATAAAATATAATTAATCAGAAGCTGTGAAACATGTATAATTTTATGGCTGAAATTTAACCTAAATATTATCAAAAATAACCAGGGCATGTGTATCTATGTGGTATGTATGTATACATGTATGTATATATATATATATGTGTGTGTGTGTGTGTGTGTGTGTGTGTGTGCAAGTAATGTGAAACCTCTGAATTACAGCTTAGATTGCAAATTTCCTTTGTAATGGATAATGAATGTGTTTAGACTTTAGAATTATTACATGTAGACTACAAAATACCACAGTGAGAAAATATTGTGGCATGTATCTTATGAACTAAATGTGTAGTTATAAGCAGCCTTTTGTCTAAACATTATTAGAAAAATTATCCCAGCCCAGACTATGGTGGCACACTCCTTTAATCCCAGCACTTGGGAGGCAGAGGCAGGCAGATTTCTGAGTTCGAGGCCAGCTTGATCTACAGAGTCAGTTCTAGGACAGCCAGGGATATACAGAATAGGAAAAAAAAAGTTATTGCAGGTTAAAAAAATAAATTATCTTATAGCTGGGCAATACATGCCTGTAATCCCAGCATTTGGGAAGCATAGGCAGGTAGATCTCTGAGAGTTTGAAGCCAGACTTGTGTATAAAGTAAGTGCACAGCCAGGGCTACACAGAGAAACCCTGTCTTGAAAAACAAACAAAAAGAACAAAACAATAACCACTCCCCCTAAAAATTTTTTTGTCTGACCTTAGACTCAGTATGTAGTCTGGCCTAGTTTGAAATCTTACTGTGTCTATTTTCTTAGTGCTAAGTTTACATGAGGTTCTGAAATATGAAACTATACAGTAAATTAAATATTAATTTAATGAATATGTTATTTCATTCATAGTATTAATGTATAAAATAATTAAGGTAATTTAGAAAAAGTATCTTAATTTGGAAAAATTATTAAGACTAAAATTTTCTGTGTGAAATTACAATCTGTTCTTACCTATTATTTGTTTAACAGAGGTGTATTATTAACAATACCCATCGCCTAGTGGAACTTTGTGTGGCCAAATTGTCTCAGGACTGGTTTCCATTTCTAGAACTTCTAGCAATAGCATTAAATCCTCATTGCAAATTTCATGTCTACAATGGTGCACGTCCATGTGAATCAGTGTCCTCAAGTGTTCAGTTTCCTGAAGATGAACTCTTTGCCTGTTCTCCAGACCTACGTTCACCAAAAGTAGGTCCATTTGTTCTTTTATAAATTCTGTATTAACTTTTGGCATTGGTTATAGATAATGTAAATTCACATTTAAATTCCTGGTAGCGTCATGCCTTTAATCCCAGTCTTCAGGAGTCAGATGCAGGCAGGTTCCTGAGTTTCAGGACAGCCTGGTCTACAAAACAAATTCCAGGAAAGCCAGGGCTACACAGAAAAACACTTTCTTGAACAAAAAGAAAAAAAAAATCAAGTTTTTCTTTCATGAAACACAGGCCATTAGGCAGTTATTACAATTTGATTCCCTAGAAGTAAATCATAATGTTCATCTACGTCTGAATGTTGAATTAAGTAGCCATTTATTCCATCCTTAACTTGAAATAGAAGTTCTGCTTTATACTAGTAAAACTTGTAACATTTTCATGAAGCAAGAAGAGGAAAACAAATAGTTGGGCATTAGAACATCTAAAAACAAAAACAAAACACTGCACCGGTGTTCAAACACCAGTGTGAATATGAACATTTAACAGTTTCTTGTGTTTGGTGTTTCAAGTCCAATTTAACTTTATAAAATAACCAATAATTTTTAAAAATATTACAAAGAATAACATAGTTTTAGTACTTATTACACATACTACTGAGAAAAAAATGAGAACACCAAGTGATTCATATTACCTTTAAATCAGTAGCAAACTTCGTGCATATTTTTCTTTTTTTTTTTCTTTTTTTAATTGCTGTGATAACATCCAATTCATTTAGTAATAAAAGACTTTGTATTAGATATTTTCTTTATTTACATTTCAAATGATATCTCCTTTCCTGGTTCCCCCACAAAAAAAAAAAAAAAAGAAAAGAAAAAAAAAAACTTGTTTTTTCACCTCTCCCCCTGCTTACCAACCCACCCACTCCCGCTTCCTGGCCCTGGCATTCCCCTATACTAGGGCATAGAACCTTCACAGGACCAAGGGCCTCTCTTCCCATTGATGACCAACTAGGTCATCCTCTGCTAAATACGCAGCTGAAGCCACTAGTCCCACCATGTGTACTCTTTGGTTGGTGGTTTAGTTCCTAGGATTTCTGAGGGTACTAGTTAGTTCATACTGTTGTTCATTCATGCTATGGGGCTGCAAACCCCTTCAGCTCCTTCGGTCCTTTCTCTAGTCCTTAATTGGGGACCCTGTGCTCAATCCAGTGGATGGCTGTGAGCCTCTACTTCTCTTTTAGTCGGGCACTGGCAGAGACTCTCAGGAGACAGCTATATCAGGCTCCTGTCATCCAGCACTTGCTAGCATCCATAATAGTATATGAATTTGTTGATTCAGTATGTGAAAGATTCCCAAGTGTAGCAGTCTCTGGATTGTCCTTCCTTCAGTCTCTGCTCCATTATTTGTCTCTGCAACTCCTTCCATGGGTATTTTGTTCCTCTTCTAAGAAGGAGCGAAGTATCCACACTTTGGTCTTCCTTCCTCTTGAGTTTCTTGTGGTTTGTGTATTGTATTTTGGGTATTCTGAGCTTCTGGGATAATACCCACTTACCAGAGAGTGCATACCATGTGTGTTCTTGTGATTGGGTTACCTCACTCAGGTATTTATTTTCTAGTTCCATCCATTTCCCTAAGAATTTCATAAATTCATTGTTTTTAATAGGTGAATAGTACTCCATTGTGTAAATGAACCATATTTTCTGTATCCATTCCTCTGTTGAGTGGCATCTGGGTTGTTTCCAGTTTCTGGCTATTAAAGCTACTGAGAAGAAGAGAGGTAGCAGGAGAGAGTTGGGCCTTCTTTGACTGGGGATAGCATGAGTACAAGATGTAGTTTCAAGTGTCTCCTGGTTTCAATGGCAAATTGGTCAGGATTTGCTATTGCTGGATTTAGATTTAATAAGGCTTACAAGATTACGATTTCACCTTCTGCTCTCTCTGAGCTGGTGTCCTGAGCAGACCTTGGGCACAAGCTCTGCAGCTAGTCCAGCAACACCCAGAGGAAGCTGCTGCACTCTCACGTGCTCTTAACAATCCCAGGGTAACAGGATCCCAGAATCACAGAATTCCAAAGACAGCTTGACTCTGCGGAGTTCTGACACAACCAGGATCACAGGAAGGGCAGGCTCCAGTCAGATTTAACAAGGCCAGGTAGCACTAGAGATAGCCAGATGGCAGGGTCGGGGGGAGGGGAAAGCATAAGAAAATGAAAAACACAAACCAAGGTTACTTGTCATCATCTGAACCCAATTCTTCCAAGTAGCAAATCCTAGACACACCATCACACCAGAAAAGCAAGATTCAGTTCTAAAATCACTTCTCATGATGATGATACAGGACTTTAACAAAGACATAAATAGCATCCTCAAAGAAATACAGGAGAACACAGGTAAACAGCTAGAAGCCCTTCAAGAGGAAACACAAAAATCCCTTAAAGAACTAC
>JADRCD010037794.1:0-10947 GCA_019843815.1 Montemys delectorum | reverse complement strand
AATCCTTCACCCATTCATCTTCCACTTCTCGTCTATGCAAATGGAGGCCACCGTGAGTATCCAACAACCATTGCACTACAAGTCTCTATAAGACTAGGTACATTTTCTCTCATTGAGGCCAGACAACTCAGATAATAGAACATATCCCACATGCAGGCAACAGCTTTTTGTGGTAGTACACATTCAGGTTGTTCAGGACTCACATGAAGACTAAATGGCACATCTGCTCATATGTTTGGGAAGGAGTAGGTACAGCCTGTGTATAGAAAAGGGCAAATCTTATTTGGCTTGAATCACTGAGGGGAATGAAACCCAAGTATAATAATAATAATAAAAAAAAAACCTGTGACAAACAAAACCTAAACAGCTGACAATGCCTCACAAACTATTCTCTGGTATCAAAATGGACAAATAAATTTAGGATGCTGGTAAGTTAAGGAAATATACCCAGCAGCCATCAAGCTCAGCTCTGCTAACTTTATTGAATATTTGGCAGGTATTCACTTGGATTTTTCTTGTTTCAGACTACAATGCATATATTCCAGATTGTTTTCTACAGATTCATTGGTTGTTTGAACTTGGTTATAGTTTAGCTTTTGTGAATTCTATTTTGAAACACAGTGTCACAGCTGCACAATCATGTTTAAGAAAAAAAATGCTTCTATTGCACTCTCAGTTGATTACTTTCCACCTGGCCTGGAATTTTTTCGTCATCAATTAAAATAAACAAAGAATAACTTGTCTTGCTACTATATATTTATGCTATTATTTCCTATTGTAATTAATCTTAGTTCAACCTAACTCATCATCTAATAGGCACTATAAGCAAATCTACTAGATCATTTGTAATAATGATACTCTCCTGACCCCTCGAGACTGTGTCCATCCTAGGAAGATCAATTAAACTGCTTGTTTTCCCTGTCAGGAAATGGGAATATGCTATAAATATAATGAATATCCACCACGCTTCATTGGCCCCTCATTAACAATACCACATCTCTCTCATTATATTCACTTTTCTCAACCATTTATGTCTAGTTTTCCAAATTCTGGTTTGAAAAGCATGGTGTAGTCTTCAGTTACCATTCTCTAACAATGATTTTTCCTCCTACTTGGAGGCCTTTGTTTCACACAGCAGCCAACATTAAATATACCACAGGTGACATTTCTTCCAGTGTTCTAATTTTGCTTGTATTCTTTTAGGAGAGTAAACTTCAAATTTAATCATATACTACACTCAAATAAACAAAATTAATAAAGTACTCTTCCATTTGTGGCTCCCACTGTCTTGTGAAGAACAAGATGTCAACTCAGACATCTAGATGATAATGACATGATTCAAACTCTTCAGAAATCCTACACTCTTTGACCAAAATGTCTCATTAAAATCACATCCAATTGGCAAAACACACTCCCACTTGGCAACTATCACAAATATATTCCAGAGCATTTAAAGTAGTATTGAAAAATATAGCTTTAAAAGTGTTCTTAAAATGTGTCTAAATAAATGATAATGATAACTAGATTAAAGCCTATGCTTGTATCTTCACAGTTATATTGACAAGGAATAATTACTTTTATATTATTCACCCTGTACAACATTCTATGATGACTGCAAAATCACTATGTTTTTTTTTTTCTGTGAAAGTATTAGAATATACAAGTACCAAAAGCATTTAAATATTTTTATTATTTTTGGTGGATGTCTTGAAAACTAACACTGAGATATTTAAAAATTCATGTTTGTATATAAAGCTGACCTTGTTCTCGGTATTAAAAGCCAATGAGCAGGGCCTAAAACACGTGGCACATTTGTGAATGATTCATCAATCTCCCATGAATTACCTGATCTTCAAGGGTGTGCCAATTTTCTACAAAACACATACAGTTCAAATGCATCTATAATCTTCCTGGCACAAATGGTTGTTTGCTGTTCTATCCAGCTTAATTGTGAGACAATGAAATACAATGAATATTTTGAAAAATTACCTTGTACTCAACACATTGTTACTTTTATTCTCCATTCTGTTTCCTTGATATTATTTTTATGGTCTCCTACTTCTTTTAGAACTTATCTGATTCACAATACAACTTATATGATTAACAGTAGTATAGGAAAAGAAGCAGACATTGAAATATTTTAAGTTTAGAGATGATATGCTTTCAATTATATTCATCAGCAAGAAATTATATAAATCCATCCATCCAGCTGAGTACTAGGAAAATTTGGTTTTAAAATTCCTTACTTCTTCATTTTATCAATTTTCTCCACAGATTATAATATCCTCCTTTAGAACAAGTATCAAAGAATCTCACAAGATTTATTGCTACTTTTACAACTGTGAGCTGGCAAAATTATCTCAACATATTAAACATAGAGTATTATTCATTCCACAAATATTAAATGCTAAAATGTATAGCCAATGAATACAATATTTAGTAAAATATAAAGACTGATCAAACATGGCATTCCATTTCACATGGGGTTGTATTGAGGGAAGAGATTGTTGCTAATATGCAGCCAGTATACAAATTTCCTTTTGCAAATGATTTAAAGAACAGGTTTTATAAGTGTAGTGGCACAAGTATTTAACCCCAGAACTCTAAAACTCAAGGCAAGATAATAACAAGTTAAAGGGCAGCCCAGGGTAATAAATAAGGAAGTCTTAAAACAACAAAACAAAATAAGACCAAAACAATACCAAAAACTTCAACCAAGGACTCCAAATTTCCTTCATCTTATGTTGTTATTTAGTCCAGAAAAAAAAAAGTATTCTAGAATTTGTTTTAAGGCAAGGAGTGAATTTTTACCTTCAGTGTAATCTGGATATTTTGTAGATATTTTTATTCTATATTTAGATTAACAGAATAAAAAGGTGGATTTCATAAAAAGACAAAGGAATTTATTTTGCTAAGAAAATGAGTACAGATTATCTATGTATCTATTTATCTATCTATTTATCTGTGAATATATCTATATCTGTCTGTCTATCTAAAGATACATTTAGGCATAGACATATATCCAAAAGAAGAAGGGATAAACTGGGAAGTTTGTTTTTAAACATTCATTCTCTCTATGAAAATAGTAAAAAAAATTGAATATCAAGTTTGCAATTCTGTTTGGCACTAGACACAGAAATATGTGACTAGATGAGAATAACCATTAAAATTAATAGGAACATTATGATTTTTTTACCTAGGAGTAAAATGAAATGTCTCAAACATTTTTGCATCAGAAAATATCAAATCTTCCAGGAATACTTGGAGTTGATAAGTATGATTTATGGAAGCAGAATCTATGAATTGCATTCCATTCAAATCTTCTATGGAATTGGCTCAGTACAGGCTGGCTCAGTTGTCTATTTACACTCTATAATAAAACATATTTCTTTCAACAGGCACAATATAACTTCTTTCTAGTCTATCCTTCCAAACTAATAAACTATACTTTTTCCAAGTATTAATTTGAAAACTTTCAAGCTTGTATATATAAAACTAATGCTGTAAATGATTGGTTGTTAGAATTTTTATCTGATGATCACAAATAGCCATTTCAGATGATTGTTTATACGATAGCTGTCATAAGTCATGATTCATATTTTTTTTCAACCAAAAGAACTGCTTAGCATGTAAAAATACCATTATCAGCTCTCCAGATGGCCTTTCCTTCAGTCTCTGTTCCACTCTTTGTCCCTTTATTTCCTTTGACAGAATGAATTCTGGATTAATATTTTTGAGGTGGGTAAGTGGCCTAATCCCTCAACTGGGGCCATGCATGTTCACTAGATATTGTCTCTACAGGTTTTATCTCCCCTCTTTTGAGGTATTTTGGCTAATGTACTCCCTCTTCGGTCCTGGGAACTTCTTAGTCCCTGGCATCTGGGACTTTCTAGTGGCTATCCACAGTTCCCCCTCCCCTACTGCTACACACCTCCTTTCAAATTCCTGACCTTCTGTAGTTTTCCATCTTCTTCTTCTGTATCTGAACCACCCCCCTTTTTTTCTCCACTCCTCTATCCCTCCCAGATCTCTATCTCTCTCTCCTTCCTGAGATTATTTTCTTCCCCCTCTGAGTAGGACTGTAGCATCCACACTTTGGTGTTATCTTCTTTCTTCCTTAGTATTCTGAGCTTCTTTTTTGCTATTATCCAGTTGTCAGTGAGTATATACCATGTGTGTTCTGTTGTGACAGGGTTACTTCATTCAGGATAAAATATTATTTGAGTATCCAAATTCTGTCAGGTTGTTGATATATAACACTATGAGAAATAACTGTAACTTATTAAAATTCATAATATGTAACAATATGTGAAATAATATGAATTTCTGTTTATTCCAAGGCACTAAATTTTGAGATAGTTGTTACACACCAATGAATAGCCACAGCCTTGTGTCTATCAACTACACTCAGCATTTTGCTTCCCTGATGTCCCTAAAAACCCTCAGACAAAAATAGCAAGAATAAGAATTATTTTTCTAAAATTTCATATGGTGGAAAATTTAGAAAGTAAAGGATAACCAGAACTAACAGTTTGTGTGAAGTATTGCAGTATTCAAAAATATATTGGGAACAAAATGCTTTATAAATAGTTTACATATATTTGAAAACGTGATAAGCCATAATAGTAATGGTTAAAGTCAAAATGATGCATCCATTATTCCTTATGATTACACAGGCTAATTAAAGTCAGACTTAGTACCTGAAATTAACTTTACTAGTCACATTCAGCCATTGTTACTTAAATGAATATGCCAACTTGTATCCATTAAGTAATCTATTACAACATCTTAGTATTTTCTAAACTAGGTAGAAAGTTCTCAGAGAAGATAAAATGTAAAATGTAGTTTAGTACCTGTCAATAAAAATAAAAAATGTGAACATAGTGGCTTAAATCTTTAATACCAGCATTCATGGAACAATTGGGTCTCTCTGAATTCAAAGCTAGCTTGGTATTCATTAGCATGTTCTAGGATAGCCTGGGCCGCACAATGAATACTCTGTTACAAAAATAATTAATTAATTAGAATAAAACATCATCACTCTCTTAGAAGAAGAGATAATTTTGTTTTTGAAATAATGAGTGTATGTGATTAGAAAGCACACATTTCACTAAAAGGATGCAGGCTTGAAGAGCATAAAAATCAAACAATGAATCTGGCATATATATCCACAAAATTAAATTTCCTTAAGTACATATAATATGAAACTTTTCACAATAAGCTAGAACTCCACAGGGTACATGCCATTTTCTAAAATAAGAGGGCATATGTTCACAGAAGTATATGCTAAAATTAAGTTATTTTGACTCACTTTTTGAAATTATATTTAAATTATTTTTACATTTCAGCTGGCATCAAAGGAATATGAGAAATATATTTAATAAATGATAATTGTATTTTAAAAATGTTTCAATCATGGTTTTAGGATTTTTCTAGGTTGAAACAGTAAAAAAAAATGACTGCAAAATATGTTGAAAATTATTATAGTTATCAAGTGTGTAGAGCTCATGTGTTTTGATGCAGGAATTTTATCATTACCAAAAAGCAAGATTCCAGTGTTGTGAAGTAAAAGAACTCCACTTAGAATTAGAAGAACAAACATCCAATCTTGGTTTGCCACTAAAAATTAGATCAAAGAAAAATGACTTTTCGTCTCTGAATATCATTTCATCCTTTTTGAACAATGTACTTTTGTAAGTGTATTTCTAAGATCCAATTCAGCTCTAATAATATGTCTATTTTCCACTTTAGTCATTGCTAAAGTTTCAATACTCTTACTCCTTTGGGTTAAAACATTAAGTGGTTTATTAAATGCCAAATATTATCTGAGAAGTATTACCCATTAAGCCATTATTAGCCATTAAAATCTCAGCTTGATTTAAATAATTAGATTAGCTAACAGAGACCTGAGGGAATAGAGTTAAGAAGAGGGATGTTTGACATGAAGATAAAAGGGCAAAAAAATGATATCAAGTCATCCCAGGAAACTAAATGTTTACACATTAGCTACTCAAAAGTAGCCTACTTAACTTCAGGGATTCCTATGAGAATTCTTAGCAAAATGCCTATGGACATGATATACATTCTAATTAAGACATTATTGAACATGAAAGAGGGGATATTTGGAAACTTTGTTCTCAAATATTTTGTTTATGGTATACTGTCTTGAAGATAACAAATGACCTTCAATTATTTTGAGAAGATATAAAATGTCTACATTAAAGAGAAAAATATTGACACAATACTATATGAAGAAAAAGAAGTATAATAAGAATTCATTTTATAACTGTATGGCATAAGACTCATCCAGTCTATTGTAGATTTTGGTTTCTGAACAATGACATAAAGATTTCACCATTTACTAATGACATGTGCAACTAAAGAATAAATCACCTTTTAGTCTTCCTTCTTCTAAAGTTTCTTGTGGTTTGTGGGTCGTTCTTCCTGTATTCCAAACTTCTTGTTCTTGTTTTTGTTTGTTTGTTTGTTTGTTTGTTTTGGAGGGGAAATGGGAAAGGGAAAATGTACATGTAAATAAAGAAAATACCTAATTAAAAAAAATTAAAAAAAAATTAAAAAAATTAAAAAAAATTAAAAAAATTTTAAAAAAATTAAAAAAAAGAATAAATCACATGTATTTGAGTATAAAAATGGAACATAAATGTATATTCCTTTTTAATGCTTCTTTCAGTTTTTGAGACTACAATATAATTATATACGTTCTTCTTTCCCATTTTCCCACTCATTCCTCCCATATACCTTCCATACTACTTTTCAACTGCTATTACAATCATATATATATATTATATATGCACATATTTGTATTTATGTATACCTACATAGCCATATATATTTACAGATACATATTCTTTGAAGAACACATATATTCTTAATATATTTATTTAATATGTAAGTATAATTTATAATCTGCATAATTGTGTTCATATATATGTTTTCAGAAATGACGACTTGATATTGGATAATCCATTGTTGTACTCTTCCCTGGTGTAGGTTGTTTCTTCTTCCATGAGGAGTCTTTAGTTGCAATTCTAACAGATACTTATTTACAATACAACTCCTTCACCTAAGGCTCATGTATCATTAAGAAGAGGTGGTTAGAAGAATGTAAAGGCCAGAAGATAAAGGAGTTTCCTGTGATACATTACCTCCTAGACATATCAGAAGCTATATACATAAAAATCTCACAAAGATGACTCCTAAATGTGACCTGAACAGTGTCAATAAAAATACACTTGCTAAAGTGGAATTAAGGGAAAAAGATAATGTCTCAACCTTACACAAAGAACTACATGTACTATATTTATATAAGCCTTTCAAGAATATTTTTATAATACTAAGGCTTATATTTAATAGTCAAATGTTAGTGACTTAGACACATAGAACTATAGAAAACTCTGGATATAAAGTATCACTGCACTCTGTTAAATAAATTAAGGCCCTTAGGTTCTAGATAATATTTTTTAGAATTTTCAAAGTCTAATTATTCATATAAGGATCTATAGCAGTCTATGAACCCAGAAAAATATAAACAATGTTTGAAGATAAAGCCTTTCTTGCTAATAGCCATTATATAAGCATAAAGTATAATAAAGGACACATATATGTAGATTTTGTGTCTTGAATTGCGTGGTTTTAAAACACCACAAAAATTTCAAGTTAAAGGTTCTTAATTTACTAATTCAATTTATCTTCTACTGAAAGCAATCTACAAATTTAAAAACCAGAGTGTTAGTTTCCACTATATTTTTCAGTAAACAAGCATTTTTTCAAACAATTATGCAGTGGCAAATATAAAAAGTTTCTAAACTTGTCTCTTGGAATCATTACTTTACTGTAGCTACCTACAAACTTCAAAGATCAAAGTCATAATAAATACATGAATGTTGCATCTTGATTGATAAAAAGGTTTGAGAGATTTTCTTTTCAACAGAAGTATCAAAGAGCAACATGCCTGTGTGTGTGTATGTATGTGTGTGTACACAGTCTGTATAAGGTAAAGATACTTAATATTAAGCTGCCATTTTATTTATTAATTCTATTAGCTTGCTATGGAAAAGTTCATACAAATAAGTTTAGACAAGAGGAGGAGAGGTTATATGTTTCCAAAAGGGAAAAAAATCAAAAAACAAAAACAAAAACAAGAACGAAAACATTCTAAAGCCAGACAAACCGTGGGGCACTGGAAAACAAGTAAGAGACATACTGCTGTGTTGCAATCAGAGGTGACTCATTTTGAAAAAGGCTTTTCAGAAATCTGTGAGGCAGAGTCTTAGCCACAAGCAAGGACAGGCCTGAAAACAGTAGTTACATCTACAAAGCAGCAATCAAGCAACAAATGGTGTCAGAGTAGCAGAGCATTGCAAGCTATCCACATGGTGCCATTTCAGGGATACTAGCCAAATATATCCTTCCTACTGGTCCAGACCTGCAGCCTGAATTTCCCAGATCAGTAAAATACATTTGAATCATCAACGAATGAAAAGAAATAATCTACTATTATGCAGTATTACAATTTATTTCCTATTTCTCATTTTAACACTCCTTATCTAGCAGAATTCTGAGTATAAACCTGCTGGATTGGTAAGCACGATGATGTAAATATAGAAAATGCCAAAAGCAATGCAAATCCCTTACAATGGGGTTTCCTAGATGGCTAGATAGTTCCAGATCACTGAACCTTTCTCTAAGTAACAGGAGTTAAAACATTCAATATAGCCTAAGGTATATAAAACTAATAAATAAATAAATTAATTATACTTCAACATCAAAATCATGGTTGCACTATCTTAATATAAATAATCATTGGATCTATGCATATGAAATAGACCAGATTATTTGTTGTTCGGTATAAAATTACAAGTGTCTACTAATAACATTGTTAATTTGTGCTAACTGCATAATCAAAAGATAGCATTAAAATTTTTTGTCAATCAAAATGTCCTTTTTTAATTTCTACTATTCAGTAAACAGGCACTGGTGACCTAAAAATGAAGACCATATAATCTCTGGCCTTTTGAATTTGTTAAAGTAGATTACTTAAACTTTATACAGTTCTTGTAGACAAAGAATTTCTGTGAAGCTACAAAATGACATTAATATCAAATTAAGGATGCATCAATGTTTCCATATTTAAAAGCTATTTTCAAATGCTAATTCCATTTTGGCTTTTTTATCAAAGATCATCAAGTCACTGTAGAGTGCCAAGAAAAAAAATTAAATAGTCAAAGCAATATTGATCACAGTAGCCCAGTCCATTTTGCAAAACCACTTGGCACAACATACTATGTTTGAAGCACCATGGAAAAATCCTTCATTGCTCAAAGCATCCTCCTTTTTACTCAGTGAGTTGTCTTTTGTTCTATAGTAAGCCTTCAGTCAGCAAACATGCCTTTGCTTATAGCTCTGGGTATACTGCCAGGAGTCTACAAATAACAAAATTACAATAATTATACAGTTATTCATGAATGAACATACTTAACCCAAGAGTGTTCCAGTAGAAAGGGCAGGAAAGCTAATGCATTAGCAATACACATGCCAGATGGAAGGATGAGTTTTTAAAATATTATTTGAAACAAAGGATAAAGGGACAGTCTGATGGACCTGCATTCTGAAATTCAGTTTTCTGGGGTAAGAGCCAGTGGAGAAAAGCACAATTTTATGCATGCAAATACTTAATTAAGGTTCAGTAATAATGTGGACCAAGTGCTATTTTATTTTTCTTTATCTCTGGAATCCAGAGCTAAGAAATCAGTGAAGTATGTGGTTTATCATCTCTAACGTAAGAGCTTACCATAAGACAATTCTAAGTTCATATACAACAAATACATGTTTAGTTATTTTTATTACAATGGATTGCATGTTTATTTTAGGATTTAAAATGTTCAAGGATGACACATTTTTGTAGCTGCTGCTCACAATGTGTTAGTAGATATTTTCTAGTTTGTTCATATAGAGATTATAGAATTTGACTATATATATATTTTGAGTCCTATTTCAATGCTAATAATTATTATGTAAATATTTTCATAAAATCTTAGTGGGAAATATAATTTACATGGAATATAATGAATATATTTTTAAAGATCCAATGCATTTTGACAAGGACAAACACTCACATAAATGGATATCTCATCATTATATAAAATATTTCGGACACTGGAGAAAGTTGTTGCATTCAGCTTCCTAGATATTCCCAGGAGAAAACCACTATTCTATGTTATGTTCATTATAGATTAGTTTATCATGTTAATGAACATCATGAAATTTAATCACTCTCTACATTAATCTTTGAATCCAGGTTTTTCACTTAGCATGATTTTCTGTAGATTTTCCCATGCTTTTACATGTACAGCTAATTTCTTCCTAACATTAAATAACAGATTTAACTGGTTAATATTTCTCCTACTTGGATCTTTATGCTATTTTCAATTTCTGTCATTTCAAGCATATTCAGTGTTTATTATTTGAATAATAGCCCAAATGTAAAGGTATGACACATAGTTAAATCTATTTTTCTGGTGGATATTTATGGTAGTAATTTTTGGTGCAATAAACAATGTTACAATTAGCATTTTTATGAGCCTTTGTCAGAACCCAAGGCTGATTTCCTAAAGGTGTTGTGGTCCTACTAATAGAATTACCATGCCAAACTATGCATATATTTGAAGTATTTTGTTATAGGTTATTAAACTGCTTACAGATGTTCTTTAAAACATTCAGGTCTCAAAATAGGGAACCTACTTTCTTACTCCCTATACTTGCAAGAGATTATCATTATTATTTTAAAATTTTCCACTGATATCCCAAAGTTGTCTTCAGTTTCTATTCTGTAGATAAAGGAAAAAGACATTGTTCATTCTTGTATCAGGTGAGCATTATTATTCTTCCTTTGTATTACTATTCTTTCTAGCTTTTATTACAAAAAAA
>JADRCD010037793.1:0-15945 GCA_019843815.1 Montemys delectorum | reverse complement strand
AGTGGAGAATCTTTCTCAAGCTTTCTTTGTATTAATTCATACTTCTATATACAGTAAAAAGTTCTAATAAGCCATGGTTTTGTTATTACTTTTTAGTTTCTCTTTTATTTTAGGCAATCTGATAGATATGGAGTGGATATATAATAGCAAATAGGTAAGTTTTTTAAAAAAAATCTTAAGTGTCCTGTGCTTCAACTCAATGTATAGCTTCAAAATTCCCTAGAAGAGTCTTCATTGTGTTTCTTAGAGCTTGAAAACCAGAGAAGTATGACATCTGACTTACTGATATGAATTCTAAAGAAAGATCTGAGGCTAATTCTGTGGTTTACTAATGGTAGAGTAGAGATACTTAATACCAAGATATAGCTTTTTTTTTCAACAAATATGAGCCATAAAAGAATGTTTCCTGACATCCAATTTAACTCTGACAATGAGATCTAGTTTGAGACTTTACCGTAGTCTAGAGACTTTTTGAGATGGCAGATAGACTTTTAATTGAATCATAAACAACTCAAAATCCAAAATCCAAAATTCTATTTCTATATAATCCATTAGACACATATGCTGCCCTTGATAAAATATTGAAGTCTGGTATTTCTAATAAGATCCCATCAGGGATGACTAAAGGGATGGTCCAATGGTTAAGAGTACTTGCTGCTCTTGCAGAGAACCCAACACCCACATACAATCTTACAAGTGCATGTAACTCCAGTTCTATAGGACCCAATGCTCTTTTCTGTCTTCCATCTATACTGAATGTACATGGTGCCCTTAGACACACACAGGCAAAACACTCATATACATATAAAAACATAATATAAAATGAACCTTAAAAAAGGATCCTATCAATCAATGATTGTTATGGAGGAAAAGGGATCATTGGAAATTTTTTATTGTCAAAATGTTAATAGATTTCAATTGAACTAACCACTTGTCAACTTACAACTACAAAATAAATTAGCCCTAATCAGTTTAAATCTATGTATTCAACCTATCAGGCTTCCAGTATTCAAGTGGGTTTGAGCTTGAGTCAAAGAGTACAAATGAAATATGTAGCAGAGGATGGCTTTTCTATATATCAATGGGAGGAGAAACCCCTGATCTTGTGAAAGCTAGATGCCCCAGTATAGGGGAATACCAGGACGGGGAAGCAGGAGTGGGTAGGTGGGTGGGTGAACATCTTCACAGAAGCAGGGAGAGGAGAATGGGATAGGGGCTTTTGGAGGGGAAAAGAGGAAAGGGGATAACATTTGAAATGTAAATAAATAATATCTAATAAACAAAAAATAAAAAGAAATATGAAAATTAGTTACTCAAAAAAAAAAGAATGTTAACATTAGCTGTGAATAACATTTAGGTATTTACAAGTTGTTATAATAGACTTTCTTTTATTTTTTCTATTTAAGAAAACTGGAAACACTCCAGGGGGTATGCTCAAAAATTCTTTCAGAAGACATTGACAAATTGTTATTCAATAAAAATATAAATGAAGATAGTATACATGTTTGAAATTTGTAAAGAACAATATTTGATAATAAACATGGTATTTGAAAATGTAGGAAAATAGTCATTTTTGTTTAATGAATGTGCTTAGCACAGTTAAAAAGAGAAAAAATATGAATCTAATGTATGATAGATAATGACATTAATGTTTTAAAATTTTAAAACACTAAGATAATCTCAGTTTTGATATCTAAGACATTCAGTCTTTTACAGATACAGTTGATAAGTAAGCAATAGACAGCAATATGCCTCAATTATACGTCAGATTTTGTTTGATACATTTAAAAACAATCAAGTTCAATTATAAACTAACCATATACTTTTGGAAGAAGCAGATTTGAGTGATAGCAGCTGGTAATTATCAAACAATAACAACAGAAGCCTGCCTATGTCTTGTCAAATTCATGATCTGAAGACTGGCCCATTCAACTGTTGTGGCATATGTTGATGCAGCAGCAGCTTTCCATAGTTGAAACAGCATTATCTGTGACTAATAGAAAGGATATTATAATTCCTGTCACATGGATGAACTTTAAGAATAGTCCATACATAAAGTAAAATTATTACTCCACTCATAAAACAAACTGTTTTTCCACACCTATGACTAAAGATTGAAAATAAAATTAAGTTTATTTGGTGGCCTCCCTTACTACAATAATCAGAATGTGATTGGAACTCCTGAGTATTAGTTAAACAAAGTAGTAACTCATTATTACATAGTAGTAGTAAGTAATAATGATTATCGTTAACAAAAATTTAAATGCCCCATATTAATATGCTTAATAATATACATGTATATCTCCTGAAGAGTCCATTTTGTTGTTTTGTGTATATGATTCCATGGCTGATCACTCAGTATTGGATAACGAATAAGTGTCTCATCCCTGGAAGTTATTTTTGTTGTGTCCTGTTGTGATTTTCTACTTTCAATGTGTGCTTGATAATTTGAAGTTGTTCTTTCCCGTGTCTTCCTAAGTTTCCAAGAATTTACTACAGCTTTTCTATTCTTTAGAAAATAGATTCAGGCTTCATTCTGTCACTTTATGTTGTCCAATATATCATACTTGTCAAATTTTTGTTCCCCTATTCACTTTTCTCCCTCCTTTCCTTTTATATTTCTGTTCCCTTCTCTTCCTTCTCCTATGGAAATATAGATATACAATCGTAATTGTCTGTAGCTATGGTGTTACATCATGGAGCACACTTGAGTACTGTCATTGTTTCAGCTGTAAAACTATCTTTTGGGGTGAGGGGAGGTATTTTTATGTGTAGTGAATTTTGAATGCTGATACTCAGAACCTGGAAACAAGATTGTTGTTTAATGTACTTGATTAAAGATGGCAGTGGCAGACAGCGGTCTCTGAGACCAAGCCACCTGAAGAATCCTGCGATACCAGTGAGAACTTTTAGTGGAAATGTGGGGGTGAAAGATGAGTCTATACGATGTACAGTATCTCTGGAAAAACTAAAAATGATAAGGTATCATGGGAAGATGCTTTTTAAAAATCATATTGTGAAATTGGAGAAAAGAAGAATAAAGTAGGGCTATTAGTACAGCAGAGATTAGTGAAAGACAAAGACAGGTGACAGTGACTTCATAGGATTGGAGAACATGTCTTGCTGATTGTGACCAGTCATAAGCCTGCTAGGAAACTCAGACCAGAGGGCCTGGCACACAGCCAAATACATTGCCCATCCACATGGTTACACTGATTCTGGGCAATTGTAACACTCCAGTTTTTACTGTGCCTCAAAAAAGCAGAAAACTTGAACCAGACCAATGAGTTGTTTTGCAATAAATAGTTGGATATGAAAAAAAATGTTCAGGCAAAAAATACACTATATGACACACAGTAGTTTAAAATTCCACTTTGATGGATGAATATGAGATGCAGAGGTAGAAAGAAGGCAGAGAGGTGGAACTAAAGATAATACAGTTGTAATGTGAGGACAGTTATGTAAGTGATGCTGTGGTGGACAAAGAAGCATGGTACTGTTGAGTGGGGCCAACAAGGTGGTGCCAAAATGCTACAGCTCATACAGGATCAGAGACCCAATATGTGGTCCTGGTGTAAATAACAGTGTCTCTGAGCAACAATAAGATATCCATGATGAAGAATGGTTTGTTTTCTGGTTTAATAACCAGAAACTTCAAAGCCTTGAATAAACTTCATGGTCCCTGATGTGCTGTTGTCACAGGCCATGCTGATGTCCATAGCCATCAGAGGCCATGTGCATGTCTCTGGTCTGTGCTCCAGTGGAAGACCATGTAGGTGTTCATAACCCATGCTCCTGAGTCTATGTTGATATGTATGATCCATAATGACGTTGCAGCACGGGACAATGTCTGGGCTCCATATTTCTTCCACAGGACATGTGGATGTTAATGGTCTGCACTTGCACCTGATTCCATGTTAATGCCTAAGTTCTGTGTTTCCACCAGAGACTGTGTTGACTTCTGTAGTCTTTGAAGCTATGAGGGAACATGCTGAGATTCATGTTCCATGCTGTCACGAGAAACCTTCTATTGTAATAGTATTGATAACTGCAGATTCATAATTGAGAAGGAGAGACAATGACAGCTACTGTTCAACCTCCCATACCCCAAAAATAAAACATAAAAAAGAAACAATTCAGACAAAAACCCATTGGAGAGAGTTCTTAAAAATTGAGATAAAGATTTTTAAATATAGCTCTTCACTGTTGATGGCTTCTGGTGCAGGGCAGTGGAGACTCAGTTATCATTAAGAGATTGGACACTGGGAACTTGACCATGGTCCAGTGAGCATGGGAACACAAATTTGACTTGTGTTTCTTGTTTGGATAGGGGAATGAACCAGGGAGGAAGGAAAAATGAGTGTAATCAGGGTGCATTCTATGAATTTCTCAAACAATCAATAGAAGTCTTATGCTTGAACAGAAGAGATCAATTTTTGATGTAAAGTATCATGACTGGTGTTTGTTTTATTTTATATAAATGCAGCTTTTCTTCAAGAGCTATTTTATAAATTGTGTATTGCTATTTTGAAAACCTGTGTTTTGTTTAAGTAAAAAACAGCATAAATTTAAGCAGCAATTAGAGTCACAAAACTTAAGGAGAAAACATAATCTCAGTGATTTGCATGAAAGAATATGCAAAGTGTTCAAATTTAACTGCACTTAATATTTCTGAAGTTAATATTTTTTGTGAGGGAGATATTTAACATTTAGAATTTTTAGAGTATACAAATAATAGTTTATAGATTCTGGTTTACAATGACAACTAGATTTACATTTTGATTTAAAAATTTGTGCTAGTTTCTTTATATTTTAACATTATCTTTAGAAATAACTTATAATATGTCCATCTAATAGAACCATAAGATACATATGTTTACTCATGTATTATATATATTCCTTAGATATATTTCTATGTGAATATATGCAGGTAATTTTGTTCTAAATTCTACTTGGAATACATGAACAATGTCTATTCATGCCAGATTATGAACTAGGAAGTGAGCAAAGGAACAGTTTCACACAAGTCTAGCTCAGCAAAGCAATACATATATTGTGCTTAGGTATAGGAATATGGGTGAAAGGATTATTTACATGAGTATGGGTGACCCTGAAACAATTGCACCACCCAAATCTCCCACCTCAGCATAAATGACCTCTCCAAGAAATAAGGAGTCTCACTTCAATAAATCTTCCATTTTGTGTATACTTTAGTACTCCCTAAAGATATTTGGATTTGGAGCAAGATTATATGCACCTGAGGGTTGTACAAGAAGAAACTGGAATCACTGGGATCTCAGTTGAGTTTATAAAGTTTTATCCTCTATTTTAATGAAGGAACATCAACAGACCAAATCTTATTGAGTGTCTTCTGAGAATAATTGCAGATGACGATTAAGTTGTCAACATCCAGGTGACAGAATCCCACAAAATTTCAAAAGCAAGTCTTCAATTGTGATATTTGAAGGTTATATTTGCAAAATAAAACTAAAATAGACAGAATCCTGCCTTCCTGGATCATTGAGAACTATAATGTAATAGAAAGCAAACATGATATTTAATGAGTTTTAATGCATTATTGAATATTTTGTGTCAGAGATAGCACAGTTTTATCTGAATCATTGAATGAATACCATAGAGTGTCATCAATCTTAATGTCTATAACTTATTTCTATAGAGCGACACTTATAACATTGGGTCAACTTTACGAAGATATCAAATTTAATAATCTTAAAACATCCACTAAGTACATGGATTAGAGAAATCTAAAAATATATACCTCGTTCCCTTCCAGTCTTTAATTTCACTTGCATTTTGGAGCCATGTGTCCCCACCTCACAAACTTACCTGTCTCCCAAGAGGCCAGGGACACACATGAGACCCCTGTCCTGACACCCTTGCCTTCCCAGACCCTACAGAGCCCAGCAGACATGGACTCTGCCCTATACTGTTGGAGGTGCACCTCATTTTCAGTCTGCACTTCCACCTTCAATTGAAAAGCCACTTGCCACCTGCCCCCTGACACACAGAGACACAGCTGACAGCTATACCTACATCCCAGAGTCATGAGACACACATCTCCACTTACCTCCTAGAAGGTCTGCTCCAACCGGGGACGCCCAGGCAAGCCAACACAAGAGAGAATCAGATGGCAAAAGGCAAGTGCAAAAACATAATCAACAGAAGCCAAAGCAATATGTCACTATCAGAAACAAGCTCTCCTACTACAACAAGCCCTTCATAGCCAAACACACCTGGAAAAGAAGATTGGGACCTTAAATCCTATCTCATAAAAATGATAGAGACCTTTAAAGAAGATAAAAATAATTCCCTTAATGAAATACAGGAAAATACAGTCAACAGGTGAAGAAAATGAAAAAACTGTGTAAGACCTAAACATGGAAATAGAAAAAAAAATAACACAAACTGAGGAAACTCTGGACATATAAAACCTAGTAAAGAGAACAGGAACTACAGAAGCAAGTTTCACCAACATAAGAGATGGAAGCGTGAATCTCAGACATAGAAGCTTCATTAGAAAGAATTGATTAATTGGTCAAAGAAAATGTCAAATGTAAAAAGCCCCAAACTGAAAACATATAGAAATGTGGATCACAATGGAAAAAAAAAACCCTAAGAATAATAAGAATAGAAGAGGATAGAGATTCTTACTTCAAATGGCCAGAAAATATCTTCAATAAAATCATAGAAGAAAAGTTCCCAAACATACAGAAAGATGCAAGTAGCCTACAGAACACCAAATATGTTGGACTAAAAAAGAAAATACACCAACAACATAATACTTAACTTAAAACAGTAAATGTACAATACAAAAAACAATATTAAAAGCTCTAGTGGCAAAAGGAAGATATAAAGGAACATATAAAGGCAGACCTATCTGAATTATGACTGACATCCCAACCGAGACTCCAAAAAACAGAAGATCTTGGACAGATGTCTTGCAGGACCTAAGAGAACACAAATGCCACCCCACACTATTATATATGGTGAAAACATGATATTCTATGAAAAAAAACTAATTTAATTTTTTTTCTAGCAGTCCATCCCTACAGAGGATAGTAGAAGGAAAACTCTAACACAAGGAGGATAACTACACCGAAGAAAACACACAAAAATTAAGCATCTCCCAACAAATACATAAGAAGACAACTAGGCACACACAGTATTATCTCCCACAACAAAATAACAGGGACTAGTAATCATTGTTAATTAATATCTCTCAACATCAATGGACTCAATTCCCCAATAAAAGGACACAGGCAAACAGATTGGATACATAAACAGGATCCATCACTCTGCTGCAAACAGAAACATACCTTAGCAACAATCTTATACACTATATTAGAGTAAAGGACTGGAGAAAGGTTTTCCAAGAAAACAGACCCAAGAAACCAGCTGGAGTAGCCATTCTAATATCTAATAAAATAGATTTTCAATCAAAAATAATCAACAGAGATGAGGAAAGATACTTCATATTCATCAAAGGAAAAAAACATCAAAATGAAGTCTCAATTATAAATATCTATGCCTGAAATTCAAGGACACCCAAATTCATAAAAGAAACTACTATATCTCAAAACATACATTAATGGTGGGAAACTGTGGATCAAAAATGGGGTCCCACATCAGCTTAGGGCTAGGTAGAATGGGCAAGGTGGGACACAGGAAGTCTGACTGCATGTACCACATGGTATCTTGGGGGGGGCATTGGGCAATGGGAAGCCATAGGACCCCACTCAAGGGGTGAGAAAGGTTCATTAGGAGAAGACCTGCTCCATTGCTCAAGCACAGCAGGTCCCAATGAGAAGAGGCAGTCCATGGTTTTAAGGAGTTTATTGTAGAAAGGTGGAGAGAGGGAGAAGTGTAGAGATGGAGAGGCTGGCCATGGCCACTTGGAGAGAGGGGGAAGGGAAGGCAGAGAGAGGGGGAGCAAAAGAGTGAGAGTAAAAGCAAGAGAGTAAAGAGGGGGCAAGTAGCTCCTTTTATAGAGGGCTGGGCCATCCTAGCTATTTCCAAGCAACTATGGGGAGGAGCATACTTGGCTGTTGCCAGGTTACTGTGGGAATGGAGTCAAGACAGAATACCAGGAGCTTAGGGCCTTGCCTAAATGACTGATGGCCGCACATCTCTCTTCAGGGGATTATGGGAGGCTGTAGCTTCGACAGGAGCCAGGGACCCAAGAGGCACTTCCAAAAACCTAGGGTCACTGGTGTTATAGGCCTGTGCTCAACTGGGAACTAGGCTGTCTGTGTATAGCTCACTGGCCCACAGGAGACTGTAGCACTTCACTCTTACCAATGGGTGGGTCATCAAAACAGAAACTGAACAGAGACACAATGAAAGTAACAGACGTTATGAACCAAATGGACTTAACTGATAACTACAGAATCATTCACCCAAATACAAAAAACTACTATACCTTCTTAGCACATCACAAAAACTTCTCCAAAACTGACCATATTATTGGACAAAAAAAACCAAACCTCAACAGATATACCACGACTGAAATAATACCTTTCAGTCTAACGGATCATCAGAGATTAAACGTGGACTTCAATAACAACACTGTTGTGATGGCACAGTGTGTCAAGCTGCCTTTCAATCATGCTTCCATATCTTCTGCTATGTTTGTATCCTGGATACCACAATACATCTTTCATCAAGTTCCTTTTGTCAAGCATTTTGTCTCCACAATACAATAATGTAGCAGACTTGTATGCTAACATTAAAAATTAATGAAATGATCAATCAAAGCTAATTATTTTATCCATTGGTTACTAAAACTAACATGGGATATTGTAATTTGTGATGGAATAAGAAACAGCCCACATACTCATGGAAACTGAAGAATTGCAATTATCACTTAGTCAAGGAAGAAATAAAGAAATTAAAAATGTTCTCGAATTCAATGAAAATGCAGGCACAAGCCAAAACTCATGGATAACAATGAAAGCAGTTTTAAACAGAAAGTTCATAGCACTAAGTGCCCTCATAAAGAAATTGGGGATATCTCTTACTAGCAACCTAACAACACACCTGAGAACTCTAGAACAAAAAGAGGCAAATGCAGCCAACAGGAGTAGACCATAGGTAATAATCAAATTCAGTGTCAAAATCAATCAATTTGAAACAAACAAACAAACAAAAAACAATATAAAAATCAACAAAAGCAAGTGCTGGTTCTTTGAGAAAATCAACAAAATAGACATGCCCTTATCCAAACTAACTAAAAGGAACAGAGCCGGTATCCACATTAACAAAATCAGAAATTAAAAGTGAGACATAAAAACAGAATAAATACAAATAGCAAATATATATAATAAATATTGTTTAGCATCCTTAGTTAACCCTTACTTTGAGGTTTCATTTAACCCCAGCCAGAATGTAATAATCAAGAAATCAGATGGTGACAAATAAAGAGGAATATGCAGGAAGGGAGAACACTTAGTCATTGCTGGTTGAAATATCAACTGGTACAGCCACTATGAGAATCAGTATGAAGGATTCTTTAGAAAACTGAAAATAGACTACCATAAAAGTTGGCTATATTACTCCTGTGTATATACCCAAAGACTGTATACCACAGTTATATATACATATTGATGTTTATGGCTGAAATATACATAATAGCTATATGTCATTGAACCATCCTAAATGTCCACCAATAAATGAATAGATAATAAAAAACTAGTACATGTGTAAAATGGAATTTTACTCAGATATATAGAAAAATGAAATGAACTTTTCATAAAAACAAATAAAATTAGAAGTAATTATTTCAAGTACATTTATCTAGATTCAGAAATATAAATGCAACACCCTTTTTTCTTATTATAAAAGTAGATTTTATATTTTATATATATATATATATATATATATATGGATTGTTTTTATAAAAGTAGAAAATGGATCATGAGATCCTATGGAGGCCATAAAAAAAGAGGTTAATAGAATAAATATCATATAAAGTTAGAAGGGGTTTGGAACAGGAAGAAAAAACCTAGGAATAAGAAAGTAGTGGAACAGGGGAGAGACTGGAGAATGGAGACCAGTTAGAATAGAGCTAAACACATAAAGTCTATTTTATACACTTTTATGTATAAAAGTACAGTAGTGAGGCCCATTATTATATATTCTATCATGTTTAATATTCATTGTAATATGTATGGGATTTAAGGTAACTATGGAAACACATTTCTAGGAACAATTATAAGGGAATTTTTACATTGGGTTAATTGACTTCTGAAGACTAACTGTAAACATGGATGATTCCATATCAGACTACTAAGTCCCTGGATTGAAACAGAATAAGAATAAGAATGAGAATGAGAATGAGGAGGAGGAGGAGGAGGAGGAGGAGGAGGAGGAGGAGGAGGAGGAGGAGGAGAAGGAGAAGGGGAAGAAGAAGGAGAAGGAGGAGAAGGAGGAGAAGGAGGAGAAGGAGGAGAAGGAGAAGAAGAAGGAGAAGAAGGAGAAGGAGGAGAAGGAGAAGGGAAGAGGAGGAGGAGGAGGAGGAGGAGGAGGAGGAGGAGGAGGAGGAGGAGAAGGAGAAGGAGAAGGAGGAAGAGAAAGGAGAAGGAGAAAAGGAGAAGGAAAGAAAGAGAAAAAGGAGAAGGAGAAGAGGAGGAGGAGGAAGCGGAGGAGGAGGTGGAGGATGATGGTGACAAGAGCGAAGATGAGGATGAGGAGGAAAGATCAACACTGTGCTTCCTGGTAGCACAGTGTAACAAACTGTCTTTCACTCATTCTCCCATATCTTCTGCCATGTTGGTGCCCCGGATACCATAATAAATCTCTCTTGAATTTTCTTTTCCCAGGTATTTTGTCCCCACAATACAATAACTAACAGGTACATATGCCAGCTTTAATAATTAATGAAATGATTAATCAAAGCCTATCATTTTATTTCATAGTTACTGAAAAATTGATGGGATATTGTAATTTGTGATGGAATAATAAACAGATTCTAAGGATTGGGCTGGAAGAAGAGGGAGGGGACTGTGATCTGTATGTAAAGTGTATAAATAAATAAATTAGTAAAAAAGACATTACATTGTCAAGTCATTTAATGAATAAAAAACAAGTTTATATTCACAACACAATACTGTGTGCACAATGGTTGATAGACTGATTACTTACATTGGAGTTTTGTCAGATAAAAGTTTTGAAAATAAGAAAATCATAATTCCATAAATCTTTCAAAAGGGGCATATTACCAAGATAAGAATTAATAGATTATAAATTGCCCTACAATAAAGACTGTTGCCAAGTGTGCCTGGCTGGATGCTGCCATGTTCCCACCTTGATGATACTGGACTGAATTTCTAAACCTGTAAGCCAGCCCCAATTTAATGTTATCCTTTCTAGGACTTTCCTTGGTCATAGTGTCTGTTCCCAGGAGTAAAACCCTGGCTAAGTATTTAACCCTGGCTAAGGGTTTGATACTAGCTAAGGTACTCCAAGAAATGATAGTTTTCAGGCAGGAGACATTTCCAAATAATTTGAAAATAGAATAAAGTTTCACATGCTTGGATATAGAACAGGTAACATCAGAACAAAGTAATGGTCATATAACCAAATCATCTCTCATTTAGGGTTCCTATTAAAACAATATGTTGTAGTAAATTTCAGTGGTTTTTCTATAATAATATTTAAAGTATTTCTAATGCAGTGTCTCCTAGATATAAAGAAACATTTTACATGAGTTTAAGCCACCAAACAAATGTTTTCAGATTTCATGTATTGCTTTACTTGTATTTTACTGACATATATAATTTTACTGACATATAAAATTTCCTATTTTGTAGGTGCTTGATTGTTAAATCATATAGTCTTTTTAAATTAATTTAAATATACAAGATATTGAAACCATATTCTCAATTACTGTTTGACAGAAGTGTAAGTTTTCCACTCTACTTCATGATATCTACATAGAACAAACCAAAAAGCTAACATTATACTGCATTTTACATCTTCAATGCCACAATGAACCTACAAAATCTCTGAGTAAAGACACTGAAACAGAATCATTTCTTGGACTGCACTGACAATTATAAACATAGATTTTTGCTGTTTACAATTCAATTGGAGTTATCACATCCAAGAATAATGATAGGAAGTGAAATTAATCTCTGTATCATTAATCTTTATATTTGCTTCTTCCAATGACTTTTCACAATTCAAATGAGCAATCTGATATTATTTTTATATTATGAAGTACTGTCAACTATTACAATGCCACAGAAAAGCATGTATAAATATATTTTTATATAGTGATATATATATATTATTCAACATAGTTTTAAGAGTTCATTTTTGTACTCTGTAGATTATTTTTCTACATGAGTGCAGCATCTTTTTGCAATTAAAGGCGATCGTTTACTCCTGATTTCCCTTGCAGAAGATTGATCTGCACAATCAGTCACTGGAAAGCAATTTTCATCACCAAAGGCGGCTTCTGTTCTCCCTTGATTAGCATCCTGACTGCAAGTTACTCAGCAGAAACAGCTAATCTGTAAGAGCACTGCCAAACAACTCTTCTAACACTAAGAGAGTTGAGCTTGAATATCACTGATGGTGTCTGAGGTAGACAAACAATCAATGAAACTTTGATATCTTCTACATCCGTGCTATTCTTTTGTTTGAAGAATGTGGTTTTTAGTGCTGGTCTATGCTTTTTCTCACTTTTGTTTGAATATCTGTCTTTCTACGAACATGCATCTGTCTGTGCTCTGTGTTAAGTGAAGAATAATCCTTATCACACAGAAGTAACATGAACTGCTGATTTCTTATTTCCATATGCATATTTTGTTCCCCAAGCACAATACAGCATCCATGTGAAGAAATAAATAACAGGAAATCCAATTGCACAATAAAATTGGGTGCTTATCCTTTGAATAATGTACTATTATATAAAAGTTATTAGTTCTCTAGGTTCAATTTAAAATAAAGTTTAGAAGGGGAATATTTGTAGTGGAAGTCGAAAAACATAGGAGGAAGTTTAATAATTTTTTGCTCCTAATTTTTTGCTACCTTTTTTCTCTCAAAAGTAAGAATATGCACAGAAGCAGAATGATAGAGTAAACATGGGAATGGATTTGGGGTCCATATTGGTTTAAAATCTCCAGCAGTGTGTAATCTCAATCATCAGATCTGTGTGGCTCTCCATAAGCATGGAAAATTTCTGAATGCCGGTCTCATCATAGGTAAAATAAACACAGTGTTAATTTTTCTTAGCTAGTGACATAGTATAAAGTCTAAACTTATGTTGAATTCAGTTAATAGTAGCTACTTTGTTAAGAATATCAATACAGGGGATGGGGGAAAAAAGAATATCAATACGTAGATCAGAAAATATGAGCCCAAATTGTAGGTACACATTTTTTATGGCACTTGGATAATCCTAAATCAATTCATTATATTTTTTACACAATGGATGTACGACATGACCAAAAACTTAGTTTTGCTTTAGATAAAACCAGTTGACACTTTATTATTAATTGGAGAAACACTTAAGACATTAAATTTAGATTATATAAAGAAATGATGTTTCTTTTTGCAAAACCTTGTTCTGTAGTTCAAGGTGGTCTGGAAATCCCTATATATCTGGAACTGACTGCACATTTACTGGAAACATGCAGACCTTTTAGGTTTACTGGTGTGAGCCTTTACCATTGCCAAAGTAATTACATGCTTAACATGTTAATTTTTTCTGGCATGTCTAATAACTTAAAATTCTCATTTCAATTTCATACTCTCTGCTCTTTTGCAATATCATGTATTCAAGGATGCAGAATCTTCTACTGAATTGCTCTTATAACATTAACTCTTTCAGCCTATATGGTCACATTCGGCTTGTACAATCCAATTCTTCACCTGCTCTCACAGTAGTCTTTAGAGCTTTCATTATCTATTCTACCTATCTTCTTTGTCACTCCATTTTGCCTGATTTTCCAATTCTGACCAGGTCAGATTCCCAGAACTCATCAGCCTAATTGGGCAGAGAAATGTCATAAGCAAATGTTTTTAAGCAAACTTTTCACAATTCCTCAACCTTGCACTGATCTTAAAGATAAATTTTGAAGGTGACTCACATTCACAGAGACCAACACCAGAATATTGTTTTCAAAACAAGGAATAAGAAAGAGCTAGAGAAATCTGATAAGGTGTTCAACATCACTAGTACATGAAGAAATGTGAACACAAGCATAAGATTTCATATCCTACTTTTAGGAAGACTAACATTAAAAAAAGTGGCAGTGAGGATGTGAAAAATGGAACTCATATGTTTTAGTGGGTATGTAAAGAAAAAGACTGCTACTCCTATCTCAAACCTATGTAATTTGCATGAATATGATACTGTAAGCATAACAATAATGTATATATTTATATTATCAAAAGTTAAGAACTGGTTTAAAATTGGAATCCTTTGTGACAATACTCCCAAAACATTTCTGAAAACAAAAGGAAGAATTTTTGAAATTGTAACCTGTTTAAAGCTCCATAAAATGAATGTGTGAATGGGTGGTAATCAAGAACAAGGTTTTTTTTTTTTTTTTTATTTCATAGGAAGCACAGTTGAAAGTGTGGGGTTTTTTTTTTTTTTTAAGATTAAGAATGAGTATAATAAAAAACTGTAGGGGAGTCTAACCAATTGTGCTTGACATTCATGTCTTTTGTACTTGGGACCATTTCTAGCTTACATTTCCAACCTCCAGAAAAGAAAGGCACAGTGTACCAGTCAATTTTCTAAAACGAAAAATAAGGCTTGCTTCGTGTGTCATCACATGTGAAAAAGCCATTAAGAGCTCAGACTGGTTGGAAGGCAACATAGCGTCTCCTGAATTACTATTATAATTCAAATTTAAAAGCTTCTGTAACTGTTTTTGCAAGGAAAGAAATCTACTGGAGAAATAGACCAACTTATATCAAATTTAACCTTGTATTGTCACAGTTATTAGAGGTAAAAACTATACAAAAGGGAATCAAAAACCTCAGAAAGACTACAGAATATTATCATGAAATCAGTAAGACAATCTTACTAGTAGTTTATGTAAAACCAATTTTAGCACTCGGTGGTCCTGTATCATTATTTCTGTATTAAAATGTTCATGCAATCAGTGAATTTTTTAAAGTGCATAAATTTCATTAAAATGCATCCAATTAATCTATTTAGCAAGGATCTGGTTCTAGCAGCCTGCTGGATACTACTGGGTTTGTGCATATTGTTTCTTAGCTATCACAGTTGCATCAGAACATGAAATTTATGTATTTACTGCAGTGACAGACACCTATTATCACTGCCAGTTAGAGATATACTGTCAATATACTGTCTTATTCCTCATCTGATATAGACACAAGCAACTTTAAGGAAATATATAAGTACAAAGCCAACAAAATATACTTGTAATTTTTGACTTACATCCTGCCCTATGAAATTTTGTGTAGAGGACCTCATAGTTCTAATATGTGTGAGTATAAAAATAACATTGAATAAGATGATCACATTAAAAAAGACATTTCAAATTATTGTAATCTTTCTGTATGATTCTGACATTCCCAAATGAAGTTCATATATGTAGAACATACTATAGACTTGATTCTAGAATGTCAATACTTTATTTGTCAATGCCATTCTCTTGCACACACTATGGATTTTTTTTTGTCATGTAATTTTCTAACAGTAGACTTCTGCTTTATATAATTTTTTATCATGTGTTCATAATTTTGCACACTTCTATGTTCCTGGGAAAATTTTATCATTAAGAGATGGTGGTACTCCAGGCAGTGGTGGCGCACATCTTTTAATCCCAGCAGGGTGAAAGAGACAGGCAGATTTCTGAGTTCGAGGCCAGCCTGGTCTACAGAGTGAGTTCCAGGACAGCCAGGGCTACACAGAGAAATCTTGTCTCGAAAAAACAAAAA
>JADRCD010037778.1:0-17273 GCA_019843815.1 Montemys delectorum | reverse complement strand
CAGCCTCAATTATATATAGGGTTTTTTGCATTATTTCACCAGTATGAGTGTTTTGCTGGCGTATTTGTTTGTGTACCACATGCCTTCTTGATATTGGTCAAGGTCAGAAGAGGGTATCCTTTTCAAAACTGGAGTTACAGAGGATTGTGAGCCACTTTTGCGTGATGGGAACTGAACCTGAGTCTTCTGCAAAATCAGGGAATGCTCTTAACCCTTTAGCTATCTCCACCACAAGTATGTGCATTTTAAGTGAAAATTTACCTCTGTTTTTCCCAGTTGGTTCTGAAGGAAGCTCCATAGGTCCAATGATATTGGTGTTGGTTTGCTATCTAGGCTAGACATTACTACCCTTGTCAGACACACCAGTGACTCTTGCTTCTCTGGAAGCTCCTACCCCCCACCCCATCCCCACCCCAAGAGATTCTGCTCCTGGTATTTTGATCTTTTCAGCGCAGACTGATTTCTGAATGAAAACAGGAAAATTTGGAGAGGGCAGAAAATAGAAGTGAGAACTGAAACAGTGACCCTAGACAGTAGCACTGCTGTCTTCTCTCAGATGCCTTGTTTTAACACCTGGCATGACAGCTGATTGTCTGGGCAGTTTTTTGGACAGGAAAGAGAGTATGTTTAAGTTACACACTCAAGGTCCTCTTTCCCCCTTAATTTTTTTTTAAACTTTACAAATCCAGAAAAACCTACCTTCACTTTTATGTGGACTTCTCTAATGTTATTAAATGCCTTTAAACATTTAAATGATATTTCTATATTTCTGTTCAAGCCTGATGTCTGCCAATACTTTCCAAATATTTCAGTTACTTTTAGAAAGCTACTGTTCCTGATTTAAGGATGTATTTTGTTCTCTCCTATGCTTTAGTCCTACTTACAAATCTTTACACTTTAGAAGTCAGTCCCTAGATCTAAAGCAGTTATTCAAATAATATCCACTTTAAATTTATAATTCTGAGGCTATTATGCCAAATTCCCTTAAGTAACATAAAATATTTATAATATCGAATATTGAATTAATTATAATCTTAATGCAAACATCATAATGTGGCTGGGTCTTTCTTTAGTCACCCAGTGACACTGAAGAGAAATGCAATTGCTATTAATAGCCTGATGGTTTCTTGACCAGGGGTGCTTCTTAGTCTTTCACAAGCACACCAGTCACCTAGGGGGGTGGGTGTTTGCTTTGAAAACGCAGTTTTAGATTCTGTAGGGCCTGTGTGTGTGTGTGTGTGTGTGTGTGTGTGTGTGTGTTTGTGTGTTTGTGCACGTACATGCGTGCGTGCATGTGGGTGGAGTGGCGTGTGTATTCTAACTTTCCCTCTAATTCTGAGGATTCTCATTCTACTGGTGTAGTAGTGACCACACTTGACTTGTGAGGTCTCAGATTCAAGTGCCATTTAACATCCTTCTTCAGTCTGTTCACAGATGAGTTCTTCCCCACCGAGATGTTTAACTTCCTTCACAGTTTGATTAGTTTTGCATTTCTTTGACTCTCTTAGCACATTCAAATGTCATTTCTATTAGACTCTGCACACTTCTCCAGGCTTTGTGTCACTGTAGTCATAAAATTAAAAAGAACCCTTGAAGATTTAAATTACTCTGACTCATTTAAAGGGAAAAAGATTGTTTTTGAAATAAATGCATAGAAATGTTTCACCTAGAGAAAAATGAGAAAGGATGGAGTATGTGGTTGCCAGAGTGGCAATTTTAACTGTATTGGGTAAATGAATTTTCATGAATATGAAATACAGTATTTCAAAAGTTGGTCCCTGCATTCAAACATTTTTTTAAAAAAAATATTTATTTTATATTTCCATTTGTTTTATTTGTATGTATGTCTAATGTGTGTCTGTTGCCCTCAGAGGATGGAGGAGCATGTCAGATTCACCTCAACAGGAGTTACAGATGTTTATGAGTCACAATATGGGGGCTAGGTATTAAACCCTGGTCCTTTGGAAGAGTACCCAGTGCTTTTAATCTCAGAGACATTGCTCCAGCCCCTCAAACAATCTTTTACTATTGGTTGATAGCAAGGTTGTTTTTTCTTTTCTTTTTAAAATTTTCTTTCTGAAACCCAATACCTGACCATATAAGTCATTACTGTTCAGAAATACAGTGTGCTGGGTGTTCCCCATCAAATACATAAGAAACAGGAGATCTCATACATGATGTGGGCTTTAGGTTAATCTAGCAAATTCTGAGCCAGCTTTTCACTAACATATTTCTCACTTAAATAGAATTTCAATTTTACTTTATTTTTTAATACAAGTCTTTTTATTATAAAATATTGAATAGCATATGTGAATTAGGAGCACTGTTCTAAAGCATGAGCTCCTGCATCATTATAAATCAACAAAGCACAAGTTACATGCAGATAAGGTAAGCAGCTTTCTACCTAAATATTGTGATTCTATTACAAGCTAAACAGGAGAAAGATTCTATCATCTGTTTTTTAGTATTAATGTCTATTTTTTTATTAAGACAACACTATATGTTTTTATACCTACTATACCCAGCAGAATTTCAATTTTAAAGGGAAACATGTCTGTATTTGTTTATACACTTGCACACAGGTATGTTCCTCTGTGGATTTTTTTTCTGACTATCTGTTGTATTGAGAGACTAGGAGTCGTCTGTGAGCAGTGAGTATCATCAGTTCTGAGGACATTCATCACTCTCTGATCTTAACAAAGGCCAGAGTACTGGCCCAGCCCTGCAGGCAGTTACACTTATCACTGTAGACAGAGTTTTAGAGCAAAAATTCCAGATCCTAGAGTCCCAAAGAACTATATTCTGCCTCCTGTCCTAATATACTAATTGTAGAGACAAGTAATAAAGAAAAGCAGATAGCATGTTTAGAAAAGGAACAAATGAAGGGTTCTGGTGACCCTCAGTTCACCTTTGTGGTATTGCCAGGAGCTTTCTCTTCAAATAGAGAAAGAATGGGGATGGGAGACACAAGAAGGAATATACATAATTAACTGGCCCTGTTCAGTGTATGATCTGGTTGAGCATCATCTCAGTTCTGCTTCTGCATATCTTATTGCTGTTTGTGTTTGAGAGGATCAGCTTGATTTCTACTACATGCTCACTTTTGCTCCAGGATATGGCCTTAGCATCAAAGATAATCTCAGGGATAGTAGCAGGTTGATGCAGGGTGATTGAAAGAAGTTGTCAGGACAACTATCATGACTCAAGAAGAGTGATCTGGTTCTCAGGAGATGATTCCTTCTGCTCCCCAGTGTGGGTTTTATTGTAGCTGATTATCCTCATCGGAAGGTGATCTGTCTCATAGTCTCTGCTATAGATCCCAGCCCAAGACCACTTAGCTTAAAGGCAATGGCTAAGAGACTGTTACCTGTCTTTTGGAACCTAGAACAGCACATTTAAAAACATAACTTTGTTACTCTTGTCTTGATGCCTTCATCCTTGAAGGAGAATGAGATAGCTTAGGTATCGCAGGTTTTTAGACAGGCAGCTAATGGGTGATTAACAGGCCTTTGTTCAGTTAAGCAGGTGACTCAATGTTGGGGAAAGAGATACAAAATGAGAAGGATGCCAGGCTATATCATCCTATATTTAGTCACCTTGTGGGCTCAATGAGGAGTTATTGGTATTTATCAGAAGCATCCGATAGCTACCTGTTCTACCACTACACAAGAATGGAGCCCTTTCATGGTGTCCATAGAAGTGTACCTGTGTACACGCTGGCAGTACTGTGTTTCTGTATTTAAAACTGCAAGTGCTTAGGTCAAGCAATTTTCCTTTTAGAAGTCTGTTGGAATAATTAATTCCACTGGTGTGCAAGTTTGTTCAAGGACACTCATTGTGGCATCATTCAAAATAGCATCAGTCAATCAGACATTCGGAAGACTATGTGGTCATTCCAAATCTTGATTATCATGAGAAAAAGCTACACGGTATGTTGTTAAAAGGATACAGTTGGATACAAAAAGATGTTGCATTATAACCTATTACTGCAGTTGAATAAATAATGTATATGTATGGTTTTCAAAGCAAGGTAAAAAAATTTATAGATATACAATGAACATGTTAAAGATCTTTACATAACTCAGTTGGGGAACTGGTAAGATGGGAAAACAGAGTGGAAAGCAAAGAAGCATTTACCGATCATCAGTGCTGAAATGGATCTGCAAATGGTTGCCAATGTAGCTTCTTGAACAGTAGGAAAGGGAGTCAGTTGTTACCCCCTATCTTACAGAATTTGTTTGATGGCCTGTAGATGTTACATTACATTGGTCATTGGTTAGTTAAAAGTTAGTTATAGGTCAGTCAAATGATTGAAAGGGTACAGGCACTTTCCAAGCAGACTTCAAGACTTGACTTCCATTCCTGGATCCCATGATAAAAGGTGAGAACTGATACCCAAATGCTACCCTCTGATCTCCAGACAAGGATCATGGTAAATGGATACATGCATCCACCTTCACATACACATATACTCATACAGTAATAATGATGCATTTAAAAAAAAAAAACCCTGAAGTTTGAGGCTATAGACACAGTTTTTGTATGTAAAAGACAGTTAAGTTCAGTAGTTAAGATCATGAACTGCTCTTCCAGAGGACCCAAGTTCAATTATCAGAGTCTACATCAGATAGTTTATAATTGCCTGTAACTAGAGCTTTAATGATTTCTCTCAACTTCTCTGGCTTTTGTGGGTAAGCGTATATGCATGTTTGTGTACACACACACACACACACACACACACACATAATTAAAAAGATTAAAACATAAATTTTCAAAAGAATCATGGAGTTACAAAGCAGTTCAGAGAGAACTAAAGGCACAAACCCTTCAAACACTCAAAAGCAGGCTACTTGGAAAGGTGTATTCTCTGGTTATAGCTTTAAAAAAGGCAGATTTCACTTGAAGCATATGATGTTATCCATGGCAGATAGATTTTGTGTTAGTTTTGACTTTTTCCTATTTAAATTTTAGAAGATTTTTTAAAAGAACATAAATATATTTTTTTTAGTTAGAGAAAAAGGAATTACATCTATTGAAAAAGAATTACAAGTCATCTTATGCTTTTAGTAGTTTGCAAGATCAGAGTATGCTATGCACCTGCTGCTTACAGGTTCTGTGAATAATTGGTGGTTAATGGAGGCCAGAGTCTGAGTGGTCAGTGTTTGTCTTGCTGACCTACTTCTGGTAAACCTGCCATAGATTGCTTTGTGCTCAGGCTTTAAATATTTTCACTTGCAAGAGATGGTGATCAAAGGTGAATTTTCATGCTAGGTGCTTCAAGCTTTAACAGTCGGTAAATGCTGCGCCAGGCACTTCCTAGTGTTTTCTGTGCCTTTTCAGGGGCAAGTCAGGAAACAAACCTTACTTACTAATGAGCACTTTCCTGGAGGGAGATGGGAGAATGGCAGTGGTGGGCATGGGGTGTGAAACGGAAAGTGTGCCCATAGCTGTGTGGATAGAGAAGAATAAATGGAAGCTTCTGAGATTTATTCCCCGCCATCACCCTCATGTCCTCATGTGACCCCTAAGGGATAGACTTGAAAAATTAAACAATATTTTCCACTGTTGTACAGTTGTGAAGAGACACTAAACATACTTATGACTTATATGATTCTCTGAGTATCTGCCAAAGTATGAGAGATTACCTGGAGACTTTTTTTTTTCTTGCTCGGCTCCTTGTGATTTTCCTTTATGTCTCTCTTGAGCCATTATACTTCTGTCATAATCCTCAGTTTCTCAAACTGTGCTAAACTGTAGCTCCTTCTGGGTGCCATATTTTCCCTTGTAATTCTCATCCAGGCTGAGGAGAGATTTTTCAAAGAGCCCTCCCCAACAATGCAGTTATGCATCTTTAAAAACATTCTTTGCTCTTATCTATAAAAATGTTTTACTTGCATGTATGTCTATGTACCTCAAGCTTGCAGTGGCCATGGAGGCCAGAAGAGGCTTTTTGATTTCCAGGAACTAGAGTTACAGGTGTCTTTGAGCCACCATGTGGGTACTGGGAATTGAACTGGACTGCTTTGCAAGAACAGCCAATGATCTTAACCACTAAGCCATATCTCCAGTCCCCAAGTTATGTATCTTATTGACAGGACATATGTCTTAGTTGGGAAAATCACAAAAGCTTGCCTTTATACCTTATTATATCACAATAACGTCATTTGTTGAAGATTAACTCTGTGTCCTTAGATTTAGCTCAAGTAGTGGTTTGTATTCATACCAAAATGTCTTTGTTCAGTGGATACATTTAGCATTATTTGATGTAAACTATTTTATATCTGAATTATCACAGTAAGTGGCTATTCTTGTATTTTGCTTTCAAAAAGAATCAATTCTCCTAAAACATTTTTGGGAGGAGCAGTGTACATATGTGATTTGAAAGTTCACTTCTAATAGCATTCTGTTGGTGACGTTCATTGGCAGAATGTAAATGGAACCACTACTATCTCTAGTGAAACTGCGAAACTTCATAGGCTTAGTCTCTATTTGATGGAGATGTAGCTACCTTGGCAACTTTTAAGATGCTCAGGAACAGTAGTGTTTTCCTTTTAGCTGGGAGACTGTTGAAACATCCCATGATATGGAATTTCCCTAGGGATCATGGGGAAAGGAACCTGGTGCTAGCTGAAGTAGTAGCTTGTGTCCCAGGAAGGGATTTCATACAGGCTGTGAAACCATCTTGCTGGAGAGACTGGAACAGGTCATTAGGGGAGCATACACTGATAAAGGCTACTTAACTTTGCTCTTCACAGAATTCTTCTTCAGTGACTAAGTGTCCTCTTCCACTTTCCCCTATTACTTGCCTGCTGAAACAATGAACCCACAAGAAATGAAGACTCTCAGGCTGAAAGGAAGAAAAAGGTAGACAGAGAGGGAACTTGTCTCAGGATAGAGATTTCACACAGTTCTAACAACTTGTCAGACAACCTTATAGGATGAGACTTAAGCCCAGACAAGAATGAGTTAATGGTGGGTGGGGCTACACTAAGATGCACAAATCTTTGTCCAGCTTCCCAACTAAGCTGTCTCCCTGGCCTGCTGTTCAGAATTTTAGTCTACTATGCTTTTCAATTTGCTTGTATAAAGATATTTGGTTTTACTGATCTTACATTTGGGGTGGAGAGTAGGAATCATTTGTTCCCAGATGAAAGGTATAGCTATAGACATAGATGTAGATATAGATATGACATTAAACCAAACATACTGTAAATGTTTCAAAATAAAGAAACAGGACAGAGATATGGTAGGAATTTTTCACTAAATAGATATTTGATTGAGGACAGCAACTTCCAGTAGGCCAAATGGTAACAGAGTTGTTAAACTTAAGTGAACCTACCCTAAGTCACCTCTGGCCGCCAGTCTACAGTAAGCCAACCAAAGGAGCCAAATTAAAAATGGAATAAAGAAAGTGGAGATGTATTCAATGTGGCCAGTGATCCCTCCAAGTTTATCTTCCTGTTCCTGAAGTGAGGTCAAAGTTCAAATAGAGAGCCAAGGTTATACACATCCAAGCAGTTCAAGTCAAGATATGGTCCTGCCCACCATCGACCCTTTCTTGTCTGGGCTTCAGTCTCATCGAGGAAGGTGTTTAGAACTATATGAAATCTTTTCCCTGGAGACAAATTTCTCATCTGGCTTTAGCCCCTTCCTTCTCCCAGCATGAGATTCCAAGGGAAATGCTATTTATTTGGGGTCCGTAGTTTCAACAGTCAGGTAGTCAGACTGAGAGACACAAGTGTCTGTCTAGAAGATCTTCCTTGGTCCAGGCCAGTTATAGTAATGGAAAGATTTCAATAATCCACTATTAGTTTTAAAAAAGGGAACACATAAACTGGGTGGGAAGACCGATCCATTCTCAAGAGAAGGATGAATTTGACCAAAACACATTATGAAATTATCAAAGAATTAAAGGAAAATTATATAAAATATTCATGATGACCTTAAATTTGTTTTGATTTCCTCTTTGATGTAATTTATTTTAGAAGGCTTTATGATTCTTAGTTTTTGTCTACCTTTTCATCCTGTTTATTTGTTGACTACTAGCTTTATGGAATCTCATCAAAGCATATCACTTGGCAGTTCTCTATGTGAGTTTCTATAGGTTTTCCTTGTCACAAAGGTTTTGAATATGTATTCTGGTACATTAATGTAATTTTGTGGATTTGCTAAGATATTGGGTTTAAGCCTCATAATTACATTGTTTATCTTTCAGTTTTCTGAAAAGGAACAGATTCATTTTGGTTTCGTGAGGCATAATCTTGTCAATTCCATGTTACTATAGTTTCAGTAAAGCAATTTTGGCTTTCCTTTGATTTCCTCATAGGCCATTTTGTAATGTTTGCCGATAATATTGAGAGGGTAATACAATACTAGTATTCATAAGGCTGAAGATTGGGGCTACTGCTAACATTGTGCAGTACACAGGGCAGCCTCTTCCACATAAGAACTGCCAAGCCTCACCAACTATTCTGTAACACTACCAGCTTGGAGCTATGGCATTCTACTTCTGTAGGTACTTAGAGTTCAAAAGTTAGAGGATTTTTGTGTATGCATGTCTCCTTCTGAGCTGGGATTTTCTTTCTTGGTTCTGGGCTGCTGGCAGCACCATCTGCTTTCAGGGTCTTTAGTAATGACATTCATATTGTCTTCTATGACCCCACTGAAAACCGAGATTAAAGCTCCCCCTGGTTTCCCAATGTGGAAGGGAGAGGGTCGTGATGTCTCTCTGTCCTTTCCCTCTCCACAGCAATTTGGTTTCCTTCTATTTGGAGATTCCCTGCCCTTCAAAGGCACCTTTTCCCCTCAGTCACAGAGCAATGCATCTGTCAGCTTGGCACTGGCCTCTGAAGTTCCTTCTATTGAGAGCTATATCACATTCCAGGATACCTGTTGTCTCTTCCCTTCCCCCTCCCCAGATTTTGTCAAGATCTTCCCGGTCCTGGAACTGCTGTCCACAGAAATCTCCTTTCTCCAAACCCCACCTTTCTCATTTGCATTTGTTCCCCACCCCTGTCCATTTTAATTATTTCAAATGCTTACAGGTTGTAAAATATCCCATTCATAAATTGAGCTAATGGATGTATATCTCTGTTTTATTGCTGAATGCTGTATGAGTGTCATCTCTGGCTGCCCTAGACTGTTGTCCCCACAGTATTCTTTGACCAAGCTGGTCGAAAAATCACATCTAATTAGAAGCTAAAGAAAGGCTCTTGAATGAGGAAGGTGATAATAACTCAAGCTGGAAATGACTTTGGAAGGCCACAAAGCCTGTTCCCAGTATACCAAGGCAGACTAAATTATGCAATAGGTAAGGATCTATCCAATTTTCAGAGATTTCCAGAGAGAAGAATTTGACAACCCATTCCAGACATTACCTACCCTATTAAAAAGCACTTTCTTTCAAATAATCTCTCTCCACCACTGCTTAAGAAAGCAACATTGTGAAAAAATATAGAATAATACATTTTGAACTATGAGTTAAGATTTTTCTTTGTATATGTGAAATTTATATACACAGTTTCCCCTTCACATTAAGAGAATATATTTTTTTATTTTATTTTATTTTATTTTTACCTAAGGAAATGCTAAGACAGGACTTTCGGCAAGGGGATTGGCATTTGGGCTAAATGAGTGTCTTGAGAAGATGATAGATGGTGTAAGATAAGAAAAATAGTTGAATTCATTCTGTGCACTCTCAGGGTGTTACTGCACCACTGACTTAGAACGCCAAAAGCTTTTTAGAAGATGACTTATATATTGGGATATTTATTTCTTGAAAGGAATTAATTCTCTGCATTAAAATGGTGAGTTGTATTATTTCCTTCTTCATATCCTAGCTGGCAGCTGTTTAATTATGCAACATCGCCAGGCAGTTATGTTTACCTCAGCATCATCCCTTTCACCACAGAAATGAATTTTCAAGATTCTTATACTTTATTCAGCAAACAAGAAAGGGGCCTCTCTTTTGTGCTTAGGTACCATGTAGGCTAATTATAGATTCAGAGAAGATTCTGTCTTGCCCTGCCAGGGACTTTTTAAGAGCTGAGCTGAGAGTTTAGTCATGTAAATAAGGAAGTTCCAGAAAGGGCTCTGAGTTCTGTGATAGGCATTTGTGTAAGACACAGGAGGAAGTATTGGTACATAGTTTTCTAATAACTATGCTTTAGGGCACTCTTCTTCAGTAACATGGGACCTTGACTCTAGTAAGCCTTGTGACAAATCTGATCTTTATCACTATGTGATCTTTTAGAACCTCAGAATCAAGTCTTACAAGAAATTGGCATTAAAGATTATAATAACTAAATTATATAAAATAATCCTTTCTAACAGTGTTAAGCAAATGGCCCATATCAGAATAGGTACTTAACAAATATTTTTTATCTTCTCTCTCCTATGGTTCAGGGATCTCATAAGAGGTTAAAATTATGTGTATGGAGCAACTCTCAACATTCGAATTTCTTTCGCACATGGGAGGACTCTTCCATGTGGTGAGAAAGAGGCCCTCATACTCTAGTGTCTAAATACAGGAAGACACACCTTTCCATTCCTCTGTATCTCTATCCACAAGGCGTATGTCCAATAAGACACACCAACACTGGATCTTGAATAACATGACTTGGCATTATAGCATTATAGTTCTTGGACATTCTATTAGACATAACTATAACTCCTTGTCAGAATCTGTTCCTGGGTTGAGTCATGAGTGATAGCAGCCACTGTGCCTAGTCGTAAGGCACAGTTGCTACAGTTCCATTATAGATACGTCAATCCAGTATCTTGGTTTCTAGGGTACAGGTTGCTTACTTTCTTTATCTGTGATTTGACTTCAAATTCAGGCCCTGAATTAGAAGATTCACATAGTATTGCTGATATTGCTGATCTCTACTTTGACTAACCAAACACTTTCTCTTTTTTGAGATTTCATTTGCTTTTATGTATATGACTGTCTGAATGGGTGTCTGTGTACCGTGTACATACAGTGCCTGTGGAGGTCAGAAGAGGAGAAGAAGGTGTCAGACCCTGTGATTGGAGTTACAAACAGTAGGTGCTGGGAGTTTGATCCAAGCCCTCTGGAAGAGCAGCCAGTATTCTTAATTCTCTCCGACCTCCCAAACACATGTAATTAAGCCCTTTTGGATTCTCTTTGTGTGTGTGTGTGTGTGTGTGTGTGTGTGTGTGTGTGTGTGTGTGTGTGTTTTACAACTAGAACTTTTGATCAAACATCATAATGATCTTCTTTTGCTATACAATGATACTTTTTATACTGTCAAATAAGGAAACAGTTTCATTTTATGTTGAATAGATCTTTATAATCATCTCTTTTCAACTAGTTTGACTTTTTCATTTTTTGGACCTTCCTACACTTTCCTTCATCTTCCTTCAGTATCAATTCTCATTTCATATCCAAAAAAGAAACAAAAACAAAACAAAACAAAACAAAATAAAACACCAGCGTACCAGTTTCCATTTTCTTGATGCTAGATCTGCATGACAGGGAGATGGATATACCTTGTAGAATTGCCAAGACTTATAATGCCATATGCATAGAGAAAACAATTCAGAAAATTCCAAATTATGGCATGAAAAATTGCCTCACTATTCTTCATTAATATTCTATTTAAAACCTGAATATTAAACCCCAAAGCACTTTCAATCTACAACAATTTCTCATTGTTTAACCAGGACTGTGAAATAGATAAAAAAATAAAAAGGAATAAGACTTTTTTTCTTTTTTGTTAATCAAAAACAAATCACTCAGGTTCTTGATCTGGTATAGGTATTGTAGTGTAATAACCATTATTACATTAAACATCTTGCTGATAATAATTATAAACTCAAAATTGTCAACTGTGAAAATAATGGTTAAAAGTTGTTTTCATGTTTTAGTTATTTTTCTATTGCTATGGCAAAATACCATAACCAAAGCAACTTATAAAAAGACAGTGTCAAATTGGGCTTACAGTTTCAGAGAGTTAAGAGCCTATTGTAGAGGTGTAGCATGGCAGCAAGCAGCATGCATGTTGACAGGGACAGTAATTGTGAGTTCACCTCTCAAACTACAAACATGAAGCAAAGAGGGACACTGGGAATGTCTTGACTATTTTAAATCCACAAAACCCACCTCCAGTGATATATCCCCTTAGCAAGGCCACACCTCCTAATCTTTCCCAAACAGCTCTTGTACTTGGGGACCAAATATTCAAATGTATAAGCCTATGGGTATTCTTTTTTTTTTTTTTTAAAGATTTATTTATTTTATTTATATGAGTACACTGTAGCTTCTTCAGACACACCAGAAGAGGACATCAGATTCCATTACAGATGGTTGTGAGCCACCATGTGGTTGCTGGGAATTGAACTCAGGAAGGGTAGTCAGTGCTCTTAACCACAGTGTCATCTCTCCTCCAGCCCCCAGGGGTATTCTTATTCAAACTACCACACTGGGGATTGACAAAAGAAAGGCAACTCTTCAGAGGTTAGGACACTTGAAAAGAAGACAATATTACATAAGAATAACATATATGGCATTTCCATTTGGATTATTCCCAGTTTATGTGGAACGCTAGGATGACATTCAAACCTAGAGTGATATTCTTGTTCATTAGAAGGGGCACATATTTAAATTCAGGACTGTCAAAACACTTCAAAGTCTCGAGAATAACTGTGGAAATGGGACACGTCCCAATTTACCTAGGATTCTTTGATTGCCTCTTAAGCTTTGTATGTAACCATGAGTCCAAGAAACACACAAAAGGCATAGTTGGAAAGTTCAGACAAAAGCAGAAAGCTGGGGCTGGGAAAACAGCTTAGTTGGTAAAAGGGTCCAATTGGCAAACTGAGGATCTGAGTTTGATTCCCTAGGACCCATGTGCTAAAGGAGAGAACTAATTTCTGCAAGATGTTTTTCAATGATTCACACATGTATATATACATGCGCACGCACACATACAAAAATATATAATCAAAATTAAAATGTAAAGAAAAAAATCTGTAGTTTCCACATTTGAGAGGATCAAGGATTGAGAGCTGAGTAGGCTCAGCTACATAGGGACATATGACCCTGGCTCCGATGTGGTGGTGGTGGATGAAGATAGATATTTTACCATGTGCTAAAAAGATGCACATGGCATTAGTGTCCTGCCAAGTAATAAGGGTTTACTGTACAATTTAGGATTTACAGTACCCAAGTAGCCTTGGCTTACTAGTAGGAATCATATCCCAGGGATACATATTATTCTATGAAATAAGTGTAAAATTTAAATAGATCAATTTTGAGAAGATCAACAAATCAAGCTAAAGTGCTTTATTTAAGTGATCCTTCATTGATACATTTATCTTGTAAGACAAAACTCAATGTTTTTCTGGGAAACATAACACTATTCAGATTGTATATATTAGCAACACCCAGTAGTCCATAATTAAAAATTGCTAGATAAGTAAAAAGCACAGAAGCAAAACTCAATAATCAAGAAATGGAAAACAAATTTTATATCTGATGATTCCATGTTCATATATTAGTATTAGCTGACAAGGAATTGAAATTAGCGACTATAATGTGACTCTACGTATTGTAAAAAAAAAAAATGGTTGACTATTATGGGAAAAATATGAGGAATAAAAAAGAGACAAAAAGTAAAAAAAGAAAAACAACAAATGCACTTGAGAATGTGTCTCAAATGTTGATTATTTGCCTATAAGTTTGCTACTGTGGTTTTCATCCCTAGCACTACAAAAGCATACAAAGAAAATTTTAAAACCTATGAGAGCAAACATTTAAAAAATAAAGTAAGATATTGGTTATTTTCCAATGCCTTAATACCAAATTCAACTATTTCTTTGTAGCTCTTGATTAATTATTGATGAAGATCTCTTTATTCATAAGTTTATAGTTTCTCTTAAAATCATATAAAACAGGTAGATAGTATGTTACAACTGACAGTTTCAAGCTTATAATGATTCAAATTATGATTTGCCTATTTTTGGTAGCATGAAAATAATAATGTTTTCTATAGAACTTTTACTGTGGATGTTGGTTTTTGGATGGCTAATGAGATGTTGTATAATATGCTTTTATAGCTAATCTACTTGTTTGAAAAAGCTAAGCACATTAGGATAGCCTGGGCTAACAATAGTATGAGTTAGGCCAAGTATTTTAAATATATTTCTAGTTTATTTTTAGTTTACAGAAAAGCTACCTCATGGTAAGCTGAGGAACATCTGTATAAATGAATACAATGTATGGTAATAATGAATCTTTAGTAATTTTTAAACTTAAGGCCAAGGGGCTTAGAGAGATAGATGGGTCAGTGGATAAGAGCACTTGTTGCTTTTTCAGAGGATCAAGTTTGATTCTCAACACCCATTCATAACTCCAGGTTCAGGAGATCCAACTCTCTCTTTTCACTTCCATGGGTACCAGGGACTTATTTAAACATCCTTTTAAAGATACAATTAAGGTTGATGACTTTGGTTTTGTTTTTAGTTTTTGTATGGTGCTACAGGAGAAACATAGGACTTCACAATGCTGACCAACGGTTCTACGCTGAACCATAGTTCTGGACCTGAATCTTAGTGACTTTTTAATACATTTGAAAATTGTTTTAATTAAGTATTTCTACCATTCTATTAAGTGCAAATATTTATTTTCTATCTGTATTTGAAGTATAAACAGTAGAAGCAGTGAAACATTATACTTAGACATTTTAGTTTACAAAATTATGAATCCAGTGGATGAAACACGGACAGTTAGAATTGGCTAACTGAAGCAAGAAGTATAATTTTTTAATAACATTCTTAATTTGCTGATTTTAACTATTGGTGGTAAAAAGTATTCATAAGATTAATGATCACAATTAACCTTTAATGGATTTTTTACTTTGAAAATTAGTGTATTTGCCAAAGCATCAAAGTTTTCTACATTTCTGTATTAGTACCTATGATTTTAGTCAATATATAAATTAAGCATAGCCAATCATAGCAAATGTTCTTTAAATATCTAAAATATAGCAAAAAGATTATTTTTAACTTGGGGTCCATGAATCTAAAAGTAAGTGTCCTATATTTTTGTAAGTTTTGTTTGTTTCTTTGTTTGTTCAATAGTACTAAATTTAAAAGTATAAATTTGATAATAACACTAATTAGATTACCAATATTATGCTTGCTATTTGAAAGTATAATCCTCCAAATTAATATCATATACTATAACAGTAATTAATTTAGCCACAGTTTCCAAAAATCTTGGAATCTTATATAAGGAAAACCTATAGGTAGATTATAACCATGCATTTTTCATGTATCCTATAAGTAGGGTTTTGCCCATGCAAAATATTGGATATATCCACATTTAGCTGAAATCTACAAACTGTCATCTGAAAACTTTGCTGCTGTATGGTGGATTTCAGTAAAGCAGATGAGCTTGCTAATTTGGGGTTAGTCAGTCCATGGAACCCTGTAAAATATTTGTGAAAAGTTAGTTACCAATGCACGCTGGCTCAGTCCTTTTCTGAGGAAAGAATTCCTAACTTTCAGATAAATTGTTCCCTTAATTCCCCAAAGCACTAGAACCCTTGCTAATTGTCCTTTATTGAGGATGGTGGGTCACTTCCATTTTGCACGCCTTTAATCCCAACATTTGGGAGGTAGAGGCAGGCAGATTTCTGAGTTGGAGGCCAGCCTGGTCTACAGAGTGAGTTCCAGGACAGCTAGGGCTACACAGAGAAACCCTGCCTCGAAAACTCAAAATAAATAAATAAGTAAGTAAGTAAGTAAATAAATAAATAAATAAATAAAAGATTGGTGAAAACTCAGGTTAAAGCCATTCTAGGTGAAGGTGATACTCAGTGGCAAGGAAGGACACGTAGCTTATGAAAGAAGATGTATTTTCTAGTTTTTAATCAAGTCATATTTTAACTTTCCCCTGTAGTAGATGCTGAATTTAACTCTGTATTAATGTAACAAAAACATTTTTTTTTTGCAATCCAAAATAATCCGATGTACATTCTTCCTTTTGAGGCGGTATTTGTGAAAGTTTATCTCATTTTTCAATTTTTCTGACTAATAACATAAGACAAATTAGGTATGACTATGCAATGAAGATATGTTTTACACTGATACACTTAGAAAAAACAATGACTATTTAGAAATATGTTCTAGGGAAAGGGATTTTATTACCTTAATTTTTTCCTTTTTTCTACCCTGTTTAGAAATATATTAAATCATGTTGGGTGTGATTGTACACACCTTTATTCCCAGCACTTGGGAGGCATGCATGAGTAGCTAGGTTCTTGAGATTGAGGCCAGTCTGGTCTAATTTGCAAAAGGACAATTGGAGCTATACAGTGAGGCTCTGCTATTAAAAAAAAAATGTGAAAATGACCTGGAGAGATGGTCTAGGGGTCCAGAGTACCTGTATTTGATTCCTAGTACCCACATGGTTGCTCATAGCTATAACTGTAATTCTAGGTGATGTGATGCCCACTACTGTCTTCTACAGGCTTGGCATACACATAGTGCATAGATATACAAACAGGCAAGATTTTCATACACATAAAAAATGCAAAAATCTTGAAAAAAAACCAAAACTGCCTGAAATTTTTCTATTTTGGTGTTATTTATTATATAAATTATATTGCTATGCATAAGATAAGCTATGGTTTTCACTTTCAAAATAGTAAATAAATGATATAAGATATATAAAAATAAATTGGAGAAGATAAAAAGGAATATTCATGTGGTTATTTCTTAAAATCATTTTATGTCTAAAAAAAGCAGGTGGGTTTTTACAGTATGCTGCTGGTGTTGAATGTGAAAGCTGAGTTTGTATTTCCCTGGATTGCTCTGAAGTAACAGCTGGTTTTCTTTGTCTGTTTACTGAAGTTGTAAAGTAGTAGTTCCCCTGTGACTTCTAGCCTATCAATGTTTCTACATTACCCAATTCAAGAAAACAATTTAAAATTCTTCTAACTATATTTATAAAGCAAGATATGTGAACTGACAAAAAGGATAGTGTGAAGTATTAATATATAATGCATTATTCAAACTACTCTACTTTTGATTGACATATAATTTAAAATTGGATAGTAGTTTTTTTGGTAGGCACTTATTGAGTTAGAGTGAGAAATAACACAGGCCAGACAACTAGCATGAACTAGCAGAAACCAGATTGAATGAGAAAGGGCTCCTTGAACTAAGATAACCTAAATTCCACAGCCCTTCCCTGAAAGAGGGGTGTGTGTGTGTGTGTGTGTGTGTGTGTGTGTGTGTGTGTGTGT
>JADRCD010037771.1:0-15185 GCA_019843815.1 Montemys delectorum | reverse complement strand
GTGCATTTGGTGTTTTGACTATTATGTGGCGGGAGGAATTTCTTTTCTGGTCCAGTCTATTTGGAGTTCTGTAGGCTTCTTGTATGTTCATGGGCAACTCTTTCTTTAGGTTAGGGAAGTTTTCTTCTATAATTTTATTGAAGATACTTACTGGCCCTTTAAGTTGGAGGTCTTCACTCTCTTCTATACCTATTATCCTTAGGTTTGGTCTTCTCATTGTGTCCTGGATTTCCTGGATGTTTTGGGTTAGGCTTTTTCTGCATTTTGCATTTTCTTTGATTGTTCTATCAATGTTGTCCATGTTATCTTCTGCCCCTGAGATTCTCTCTTCTATCTCTTGTATTCTGTTGGTGATGCTTGCATCTATGTTTCCTGACTTTTTTCCTAAGATTTCTAACTCCAGGGTTGTCTCCTTTTGTGATTTCTTTATTGTTTCTACTTCCATTTTTAGGTCCTGAATGGTTTTATTCAGATGCTTCACCTGTTTGTTTGTGTTTTCCTGCAATTCCTTAAGGGATTTTTGGGTTTGCTCTTTAAGGGCTTCTACTTGTTTACTTGTGATCTCCTGTAATTCTTTATGGGATTCTTTTGTTTCCTCTTTAAGGGCTTGTATCTCTTTATCTGTTTTCTCCTGTATTTCTTTAAGGGAGTTATTCATGTCCTTCTTAAGTTCCTCTATCAGCATTGTGAGATGAGTTTTTAGATCCAAATCTTGCTTTTCTGGTGCTTTGGGATATCCAGGGCTTGCTGAGGTGGGAGTAATAGGTTCTGGTGAAGCCAAGCAGTCTTGGTTTCTGTTGGTAGGATTCTTGCGTTTGCCTTTTGCCATCTCTTGATCTCTGGTGTTAGAAGTTCTTGGTGTCTTAGAGCTTGATCTTTCCTTGCTGCCCTGCAACTCCCCTTCCACTCCTGAGGCCTGTGCCTCCCAGCTGGTCCTGCCTGAGTACTTGGTCTGAAGCTCGTCCTGAAGGGAAGCCCCTGCTCCCAGGGAGGGGGCAGAGATGTTCGTTGATCCAGCTCTGTCCCTCAGAAGCTGAGAGGCTCCTGTCCCTGCAGTCTTGCGACTCCTCTGCACTTCCTGAGGCCTATGCCTCCCAGCTGGTCCTGCCTTAGCAAGACCCCAGAGAGAAAATGGTGGATCTCATTCTTATTTTCTTTAAATGTTAATTATTTTATTCTTCATTTTAATTTACTGAGAATTTTTTCATGTAATTCTTTCTTATTTTTTTCCTTTTCTTGATTTTTCTCCTTTCCCTTCATGTATTTTTTAATCTCATTACTATGGTCAACATTTACATTAAATAATTGTTTATTTCATGGTTCAATATAGACAGTATTTTATTTATGGCTTATGGTCATAGGCAATATGTTAATGGGACTCTCAATTTTATACATCTGGATTCTAAAAGATGATACTATATTTAAAATGTCTAGACTGGGCAAAATGTTTATGCTTTATATATTGGACAAAGATGTGAAGTCTAGAGTAGAGAAGATAAAAATGTGTTATATAAGGACAAGAAGAAAATACCGAAGAGAAATTAATATCCCAAAAGAATGAACAGATTCACACAGAAAACATTGAAAATAAGCATAGCAAAGGCCCTTTCTTGCATGAATTCTTATAGACACACAAATTGACTCATTTATGACTTATACTTTCTTGTCAGGTAGGAAAAAAGAACAGCAAGGAACCGGCAAAAGAGCATTCCCAGGGTTCTAGCATGGCTATGGATTTGGAAAAACAAATACTAACATACATGTTGCTATTATGAATTGGAACAATCTTTTTGAGGGGCATATTTTGTAGTCTCTACTTAAACTTGAAATAGTCATTGTGATGGTTTTATTTTTATTGTTTTCTCTACTTTATTTATGGGTTCTTCCTGGGTACTTCTCCTAACTGTATACCCACAATATCTTCTCTGACACAGCTCAGATTCTACCATCTCAACTCTCAACAATTGTCTTTTTTCTCCTATTCTCTAACTCTATATTTTTTAAAGATTTATTTGTTTTTTATTAGATATTTTCTTTATTTACATGTAAATTTTTCCTTTCCCAGGTTCCCCTCCAAAAAACAAACAAACAACAAGAACAAACCCCTTTTGCCTCCCCCCTCCCCATGCCTACCACCCCACCCTCTTTTTTATTGGATGGTTTATATATTTACATTTCAAATGTTATCCTCTTTCCTGGTTTCCCTCCACAAACCCCCTATCATATATCCCCTCCTCCTGCTTATATGAGTGTACTCCCCCTCCCACCTACCCACTCCCACTTTACTGCCCTGGCCTTTCCCTACACTGGGACATTGAGCCTTCACAGGACCAAGGGCCTCTCCTCTTATTGATGCTGGACAATGCCGTTCTCTGCTACATATGCAGCTGGAACCCTGGGTCCCTCCATGTGTACTCTTGGTTCGTAATTTAGTCTCTGGGAGATATGGTGGTGTCTGCTTAGTTGATATTATTGTTCTTCCCTATGGGGTTGCAAACACCTTCAGCTCCTTCAGCCCTTCCTCTAACTGCTCCATTGGGGTCTCAGTTCTCAGTCCTGTGAGCATCCACCTCTGTATTTGTCAGGCTTTGTCAGAGCCTCTCAGGAGACAGTTATATTAGGGTTCTGTCAGCAATAATTCTTGGCATTCACAATAGTTTCTGGGTTTGGTGTCTGTATATGGGATGGATCCCCATCTCTGGATGGCCTTTCCTTCAGTCTCTGCTCCACACTTTGTTCCTGTATTTAATTTAGATAGGATTCATTCTGGGTTAAAAATTTGAAGATGAGTGGGTGTTTCCATTCCCAATCCAAAGGTCTTACCTAACCTATGGATATGGTCTTTAAAGGTTCTCCCTCTCCTTCTTGGGTATTTTAGCTAATCTCATCCCTGTTAGATCCTGGAAGTCTCTTGCTTTCCTGGCATCTGGAACTTGCTGATGGCTACCCCCAGTTCTCCATCCCCCATTACTACATACCTCTGTTCAAATTCCTAGCCATCTGACCCTTTTTTCTTCCTCCTGGATCATCCTCAATCCTACTCCTGAATCCTACTCCAATGCTCTCAGCCTCTGCTGCCTTTTTATATCCCCTTCTGTCCCCAGATCTCTAAAACAAATTAGACACTAAAGGGCATTGGATCCTTGAAAGGGCCAGGCACACAAAATAAACCATAATATATTTCCCTCCATATGTTTTAGGTAAGTATGAAGTTCTGAAGCTATTTCTCCATTCTTTTCAATGTCTTTTCCAAGGTTTTCAGGTTTCTGATGTGATCTTCTGTTGATATCTCAGGAGCACACAACTGGGATAAGAACCTAACAGTGATGTTTCTCTTTCTATAACTTGGATACTGTCCCTTGAAGTTCTCATATTCATGGACTGTCTTATCTTCTTGTATCTTATGCTCCGGAGTTTCTCACTGAAGACATTTAATCTCTGCCCCCAGTTCTGTGGATGTTTGGCTTGTAGCCCCAACTTGGGCATGCAGGCTGTTGTATTTAGCATAGTCTGCCTTAAAGTCCCTGCTCATAGGCATGTTGTTGCTCTGCATTGAGTACAGCTCTGTATTGCAAAAGACCAATGTACTGCTCATAGATCTGTAAGTGCTTAGATGGTAAATATTTCTTATCCAGGCTGGTCAGGCTCTCTGCTTTGCTCTGTTTGGGTAAGTGACAATGGTTTCAGAAGACCTTTGTTCAACTCTTAGCTTTATTAGTTTTGGTGGTATCAAAGGCTTTGCATTTCCTGTGGAAATATAAACAAATCTACCTCCCCCGTGCAATATAATCACTGGTTTATATTCTGACATAAACACAGGCTGATTTAATTCCACAGTTTTTTCTATAACTCAGTATCCCTATGGTGCTATCATTACTTTCTCATTAACATTCAGAAATTTTAAAGTTAAGAGAGCTGTATTAATCCTCCCTTCTTCTCTTAGAAAACTGAGTCCTCCTTCCGGATCCCAATCCACTCTGGCATATTAAGATACTATAGGACTATGTATCTCTCCCACTAAGCCCTGACAAGGCAGCCCAGCTAGGGGAACAGGATCCACAGGTAGGTTCTGCTGCAGTTGTTAGGGGACTGGCATGAAGACCAAGTTGCTCATATGTATGAGCAGGGGGGATGGTCATAGGTCTAGCCCATTTATGCTCTTTGATCAATAGGGGTTCATTCTCTGGGAGCCAACAAGGATCCATATTAGGTGACCCTGTTGGGTTTTTTTTTTGTGAAGTCTCTATACCCTCTGAGTCCCTCAATCCTTCCTCCAGCTCTTCCAGGAGACTCCCCAAAATCTCTATCTACTGTTAGTCTGTGGGTCTCTGAATCTGTTTCAGTCAGCTGCAGACAACTATGCTAGAGGCCCATCTTAAGGCATAGCAGAATAATACTAATAGTGTCAGGGGTTGCCTCTCTCCCATAGCATGGATCTCAAGTTGGGGCAGTCACTGGATGGCCACCCCCTCAAACCCTGCTCCATATTTATACCTTCACACCTTATAGGCAGCTCAAATTTGGGTCAAAGATTTTGTGGATTGATAGATGTCTTTATCCCTACATTGAGAGTCCTACCTGGCTACAGGAGATACCCATTTTCAGCTCCATATTCTTCACTGCTAGGAGTCTCAGCCAGAGTCACTATCATAGACTCCCTGGAGCCCCCCCAATTCCAGATCACTGGGATGTCCTACTACTCCCTACACCTCATCCTCTGCTCCATTCCCCTTCCTATTTCTTTCCACACCCAGTTCCCTCTTTCATCCACCTCCAATGATTATTTTATTTCCACTTCTAAGTAATATTTGAGCATCCTTCCTTGGGCACTCCTTGTTATTTAGCTTCTTAGGGTCTATGGATTATAGCATGTGTATTTTGTACTTTGTGCCTAATATCCACTTATAAGTGAGTACATATAATGCAGTTACTTTTAGGTCTGGGTTATCTCACTCACGATATTTTGTACTTCAGTGAATTTGCCTGAAAAATTTATGATATCCTTGTTTTTTAAGAGCTGAGTAGTATTCCATTGTGTAGAAGAAACACATTTTCTTTATCCATTTTTTGGTTAAGAGACATCTGTGTTGGTCCCAGTTCTTGTCTATTATGAATAAAGCTGATATCAACATAGTTGAGCAAATGTCCATGTGGTATGGTGGCAAATCTTTTGGGTACACACCCAGGAGTGGTATATCTGGGTCTTGAGGTTGAATTATTACCAATTTTCTGAGAAACTACCAAATTGATTTCCAGAGTGGTTGTACAAGTTTGCAGTCCTACCAGCAATGTAGGAGTGTTGCCCTTGCTCCTTATCTTCACCAGCACGTGCTGTGCCTTGAGTTTTTGATCTTAGCCATTCTGATGGGTGTAAAGTAGACTCTCAGAATCATTTTGATTTGCATTTCCCTTATGGGTTATTTGGGTTGTTCCTTTCTAACTTCTTGAGTTCTTTTATGTATTTTGGATATTAGCCCTCTATCAGAAGTAGGGTTGGTAAAGGTGTTTCCCCAATTTGTAGGCTATTTTGTTTCCTACTTATATTTTCCCTTGCTTTACAAATGCTTTTCAGTCTCATGCCGTACTATTCATTAATTGTTGATCTTAGCACCTGAGATATTGGTGTTCTGTTCAGTTGTCTTCTATTCTAGTGTGTTCAAATTCCCCAATTTCTCTTTTATTAGATTTGGTGTGTCTAGTTTTATGTTGAGGTGTTTAATCCACTTGGACTTGAATTTAGTGTAGGGTACTAAATATGAAACTATTTGCATTCATCTACATATAGAAATCCAATTAGATCAGCACCATTTGTTGAGGATGCTTTCTTTTTTCCATTGTATGGTCTTAGCTTCTTTGTCAAAAATCAAGTGTCTGTAGGTGTATGTATTTATTTCTGGGTCTTCCATTCGATTCCATTGACTAACCTATCTGTTTCTATATAAATGAATGGTTAGGTATTTCTAAACTTTTTATTGACTTTCACATCATGCACCCAGGCCCATTAATCTCCTAGTCTTTTCATACCTACCCTCCACCCTTGCAACTTCCCCCCTCAAAATAGAAACATACAAAAACAAACAATCAAACAAACAAATTAAACAAAAAAAGCATCAAAAAACTCTCCTTGATGAAACTGTAGTGTGTCAATGTTTCTTGCAATATACCCTGCTGTCCACACATCTTCAATAGTGAATGTTCAATGAGTCATTGGTTGGGTTGATGGTCTTTGACTTCTGTGACACCATCAATCTTGGGTCTTCACCAGGACTCCTTCCAATTATCCTGTTGTTGACCTGTGTCATGGAGATCCTGTAGTTTTGGATCAGAAAGACTTGCCATTTCATGTGCCCAACTGTTCACATGATAATGAAGATTTTGAGGTGGGCCAACTCAAAGCCTTTGCCTCTCAGCCTGGACTCTCAGCTGGTCAGTTCACAGATTCTCACTTATCCACACCTTTTCAGCATTGGTTCCTAGAGGTCATGAGAACAGGAGAGCTCATTCTACCATTTTATGACTTCAGCACTCCTGAGAACAGGCCCTGAATCTCATCTGCACAGTACAGTAGCACTTACCCTGATGGAGGGGTATAGGTGAACCAGCACCAAGATAGCATCCTTTCCCCACCTTGCCACTTACAGCAGTTTAAAGAACTGGCCCTGGGATCATGAGAGCCTGTGAGCTGGCCTAAACCTCTGTCTGGCTGTAGCACTTAAGAGTGTGGTCCCGGCTTCTCACCTGGGCAACATGTATAGCTGACCCTGACGGCAAAGGCACCAATGAGTCAGTCCTGAGGGTGTGAGATTGGGAAAACTGGCATACCCCTTTGCCAGCTGTAGGGCATGGGAAAGTGGGCACCATGCCTTGACTGGGCAGCAAAGCAGAGCTGTGTCTGGAGGTGTTGGGTCCAGGCAAGCCAGTCCTTAGGGCATGAGAATGGTAGAGTTGACCTTGCTTTCTGCCAATAGCAGCATTGGGTGATCGAGCCAGATTGTTAGTATTTTGTCAGGTGGTTCAATCAGGGTTTCTATTCCTGCAAAAACATCATGAACAAGAAGAAACTTGGGGAGGAAAGGATTTATTCTGCTTACACTTCCATACCACTGTTCATCACCACAGGAAGTTAGGCGTGGAACTCAAGCAGGTCATGAAGCACGATCTGAAGCAGAGGCCATGGAGGGATATTACTTACTGGCTTGCTTCCCCTGCCTTGCTCAGCTTGCTGTTTTATAGAACCCAGGACTACCAGCCCAGGAATTGTACCACCCACAATGAGCCCTCCTCCCCTTGATCACTAATTGAGAAAATGCCTTACAGCTGAATCTCATGGAGGCCATTCCTCAAGGGAGGCTCATTTTCTCTGTGATGACTCCAGCTTGTGTCAAGTTGACACATAAGGTCAGCCAGTACATCGGGTTGACACAAGCTTGGGTCATCTGAGAAGGGACCTCAATTGAAAAAAAAAATGCATCTATCTTGTTTACTTGAAAGTAAGTCTGAAGAATATTTTCTGTGTGAAGAATATTTTCTTGAAGAATGATTAATGTGGGAGGGTCTAACCTACTGTGGGCTTTGCCACATGTGAGAAGTTGGTTCTGGGTTGTATGAGAAAGCAAATTAAGTAAGTCTTGGAGAGCAAGCCTGTAAGCAGAATTCCTCTATGGCCTCTACTTTAGTTCTTGCCTGCAGAGTCCTGCTCTGACTTCCATTCATAATGAGTTGTGAACAGTAAGTGTTAGTAAGCCAAATAAGCCATTTTCTTTCTAAGTTGCTTTCTGTCCTGGTGTTTATCACAGCAATCAACAGTAACCCTAACTAAGACAATTATATTCTTCATTCCAGCAGTCTCATCATGTTCCAGAGAAGTATCTATTTGAACAGATTTACTATGAGCTGTTTTTGTGGATATTTCCTATAGCATTGCTTATAGTAGAGAGAAAATAGTTCAAACATGTTAAAAACCTATGATTGTGCTCATAGTTAAAACAATGCTCTATATTTGTGCCCCATATAATTACATACTACCTTAATATAAGAATGAGGCAGATTTCTGTGTACTGGCACAAAATAAGCTGTAAGATGATGTTGAAGAAGAAAGTTAGTTGAAGAAAAATAGACCAAGTGCAATCATACATTTACAAGCATAGAGGATAGAAGTAGTCAATTGGTCACAGGGGTTACTGAGCAGGTGAGTAGCACTGACTGATGAGCAAGATACAACAAATTGCAATACTTGCCTGAATTTTTATGATATTCAACATGCTGTTTTTATTAATCTATTTATTTGTTTCATTTAGAAATTAACTTTAAGTTTTCAAACTGTGTTGTGTTGAGCATTTTTCCAACATCCTGAAATTCTTTGAAAGGGCAGATCTTTCATTAACAATCTTTCACTCTGAACCCATTGATACTTTACTCAAGTCTTGGACTTTACCAGCATTTATTCATCCTAATTGTGTTGCTACCTGCTATGGTATGAAGATAATTGCCCTTGTTTGAGGATTTCATGTTCTTCAGCAGGAATCTCTAAAAAGTAGCTTTAATCTCTCATAAACTAGCATAAAGAAAAATGCAATGTAGCTGTGTGCATCTCAGCTTCATAAATCTCTAACAGAATCATTTATCTTTTTTTTAGATATTTTCTTTATTTACATGTAAATTTCTCCTTTCCCAGTTTCCTCTTCAAAAAACAAACAAACAAACAAAAACAACAAGAACAAACACCTGTTGCCTCCCCCCTCCCCATGCCTGACACCCACCCTCTCCTACTTATTGGCCCTGGCATTCTCCTACACTGGGTCACAGAACCTTCACAAGGCTGAGGTCCTCTCCTCCTATTGATGATCGAATTTTCAATCCTCTACTATACACATGCTGCCAGAACAATCATGTATAGTCCTTGGTTGGTGGTTGGGTCCCTGAGAGCTCTGAGGGTACTAGTTAGTTCATATTGTTGTTCGTCCTAGGGGGCTGCAAGCCCTTCAGCTCCATAGATCCTTTCTCTGACTCCTTCATTGAAGACCATGTACTCAGTTCTATGGACGTCTGTGAGCCTCTACATCTGTATTACTCAGGTATTGTCAAAGCCTCTCAAGAGATAGCTATATTTAGGCTGGCTTGTCCTTCCTTCAGTCTCTGCTCCATAGTTATTCTCTGCAACTCCTTCCGTGGGTATTTGGTTCCCCCTTTTAAGAAGGAATGAAATGTCCACCTTTTGGTCTTCCTTCTTCTTGAGTTTCTTGTGGTTTGTGGGTTGTTCTTCCTGTATTCCAAACTTCTGGGCTAATAACCACTTATCAGAGAGTGCATACCATGTGTGTTCTTTTGTGATTGAGTTACCTCACTCAGGATTATACTCTCCAGGTTCATCCATTTCCCTAAGAACTTCATAAATTCATTGTTTTTAATAGCTGAGTAGAACTCCAATGCTATAAGTGCTAAGATCCTCATTAAATACTGTTTTAGGACCTTAAATTTAGATTTTTATTGAGCATAGCTTATTTCCATCTATTACATCCTGTTTCTAATCAATTCTTGTCAATATCCCTTATTTATCACTTTTTTTTGCCTTAGTATGACAATTCCCTACCATTTCTTTCTATTCTTGGGTAATGTGGTAATTCTAACAGAATGGCATTTTTATCTTAATCACTTTGTGAATTTTCTCATCAATCTTGGTCCATTCTCATGCAGCCAGCGATTTTTCCCAGTGCCTTGCTTATTAGTGATTTGGCATCATGAGCATTTAGCTTTGTGGCACAGGTGTATTTACTGCCCTTTATTTTTCTTGGGCATATTTCTTCTCCTTCATAAACCTCATCACCAGGACTGATTTTCCTATTTATCAAGGTTTGTCACTTCACAGGTAAATGTTTTCATCCTTTCTACCACTGGCATTCATATTTGTCACAACATTGTCAGCCAATATAATTTTTCATAGCAAATCTTTAAGTATTATGTACACGGATCAGATAAGCTCATAAACATTCACCAAACTTGCACACAGCATAAAACATGTCAGAGAAAATAGAAGAGTGTGTTCAATCAGTATCAAAAGCACCTTCCCTGAAACAAACAAACAACAACAAAAAAAAAAAGAAACCCAAAAGTTTTTAGGCTTGAATGCTGATATGTGAATGTAGAGATGATTTTCACCATAAAGCAAAACATAACATACTGCGAGACATCCAGTTAAACTAAGGATAATTATTAAGACAAAGGATAGGTTAAACTATTAAATTATATTCATCCAATTTGACATAAGCTTATTTATTTGAAATCTTATTGAAGACAACAGCTATACAAGATTAATGAAATTGGTTACAAGGAGTCACTATGGTTTATAAAGTAGATGACATTTGTCTAAAGTAGATGACATCTAGCATTTCTGTGAATTATATGTTTATTTATGGTGTGATATTATGAGGAAAGATGTGAAAGCCATGTCTATTCCAACTTGGCATGAAATAAATGATACAAAATGAATTTTAAGAACTATATGGGAATTATACCTGCCAAGTTGGCAGAAATTTTGTTCATGAAAGGCATACAAAATTGTCCTCTGGAGACTATGTTCACAATTTGTTGCCATGAAAATTAAAGTTTATAACAAAAAGGGAATAATGTATTTCTTCACTTTGCTCTTCTGTACTAATTAAGTCTTTCTCAGGTTCATTTTCTCACCTACTCGATTGACCTTATTGGTCCCTCCAAAATGAGAAAAGAACTTCCTTACAGAAGTGAAGGATTTTCACTTTGTTACTGTATAATAAAATATCTGGCAGTCATCAGTGCTTCAAAACCCAAGCCTTATTTATTTAAAATTCTCATGGAGGCAATTTAAAATGTCCTATACTGGAAGAACATATCATATTAAAAAAAGAAATAAGTACACTTAGTATTGAAGTACTAATATTGAGCAATGCTTTAAATAATTATGAGATGAAAACCATTAAAATATTCATAAATTCATACATAGAAGTATAATGTCTCTAGAAAGGGCATATGGCCCCTTTAGTCAGTGACATTTTAGCCATGTATAGCAGGTGACATGCAGTGATCTCTACATATTCATGTTCTTTTATCAGTCTCTTTTTCTGAGCATAGCCAGAACTTGAGTCTCCTCTCTAAACAGGAAAATAAAAAAAATTATGGTATGATGTCACCCCTAAAATTATATCTCCAACTTGTGTTGTTTCCTATCCTCATGTTCCTGCTGTCTTCTCACTCACTTGTAAAAGAAAATAGTAGCAATGTTTTAAGAATCCCTCTAGAAAGTTCCAAATTACAAGGAACATACACATTTGTAGTAGCCTGTTCAACAGCTCTGTAGTTTTGGAAGTGTACCATTTTTAATAGTGCCTTGAGGTGCTAACATAATTTTAGCTTTATAAGAAATGTTGATGTAAATACATCCCTTCTCAATAATTAAGGCATATCTACATCCCTGCATCATAGGAAATAAGACATAACATTAATAATTTTGAGCCACTATTTATTGTGGAAATTTGCAAGAGCAAATAAGGTGCCCTAACAGTATTGTAGTGCCCCTGGTGTTTTTATTTCTACATGTTAACTAGGGATATCTGTATTCACATTGATGAAATGTAAGTGAAAAATGCTTTAAAGTTGAAACAAAACATTAAACACTAAGGTTTTAAAGAATCCAGAATACCTACATTTTACTGTTCTTTGTAGCATTAGCATGATTTCAGTATTCCTGTACAGAGCATGTTTCACAGAAAATGATGTACTCCAAATATTATTATTTTCGATATTGTAAACTGCAAATATAGCAGAAATGACAGCACCAATTTGCTTGACCAGGGCCATGAAGACTAATTCCCTCTCAGCTTCTCTATTCAAAAGCATTTTTCAATGTTATATATTGTCATACACAGTCAACTAATTATGCTGGAGTTCAGCTTTATATCTAGGTAGACAATAGGGGAAGCTGCCATGGTTTTCTGCTCTACCATAATGCCTTAGTTGGTTCTACTGGTGCGATACACAACAAGACTACAACCAACTTGACTACAAAAGGCTTTATTTCACCTTACAGCTTATAGTCCAGCATGAGGGAAAGGCAAAGCAGAAACTCAATGCAGGAACCTGGAGGCAAGCAAAGAGTGTGGAGGAATGTTGCTTACTGGCTCGCTTCCTCTGGCTTATTCAGTTTGCTTTCTTATACAACTCAAAACCACTTGCCCAGGAATGACAGTGCTCAAAGGGGACTGGTTCTTTCCATATAAATAATTAACCTGGAAAATTGCTCCAAATACTTGCCTATGGGCCAAGTATTTCCTCAAATTTTCTCATTTGAGGTTCCCTATTCTTAGAAGATTTAGTTTGTCTCAAGTTGACAAAAACAAAACAAAATATAAAAGAAAACAAACCAAAAAACTAATACAGTACAGATATAATTTAGTGAAAGTAAAATGAACAATAAGAAAAAGAGTTCATCTTGGAGATAATCTAAAATCAGCAAGATGTAGATATCTTTGTAATTTCACTGTGAAGGTGTAGTTCTTATTTTTTATTTTCTTTTTTATTCTTTTTATGTGAAGCATAATGTAGATTTCAATGTGAAAGTTGAGATGCTTCAAATCTATATGCTTCAAAATATACATTGGCAGTAGTGTCAGGAAAATTGTTACTCATATTTATTGTTAGCTAATGTGGAACATACTCAAGTGATAGGTCAAAGGAAAAGATGAATATCTTACAGTCAAACAGATTTGTAAAACCATTATGGGTAAGTTTTGCAATTCTAAGGACTGTACTAGTTCCTTGTGAATTTTATTATGATATACCACAAATAAAATGGTTTAAAAAATAATTTTCAAAGGCCTGCAAAATGGCTGTGAAGGTAAGAGCCCTTGCACACAAGCTGGACAACCTGAGTTTGATATGGAGAAGAAATGAACTGAGGCTACAAAAAAAGTTAAATTCTGACCCCTACTTACGAGTTTTGACTTGCATTCCCATATCTATGTATACATCACACATACACCTCTACTTCCCTCTCTCCCTGTCTTCCCTCAATGCTTTTTGATGAGATTTTGTAAGTATAGCTTCTGATATTGCTAGGTAACATAGTTTCATAACAAACTTCCCGATCCTCTGATTCTTACAATCTTTATGCTCCCCCTTCTCCATCGTTTTCTGAGCCTTAGGTGTGAGAGTTGTTTTATAGATATGTGCCACAAAATGCTGCACTTAGATTGGTTATGATTTTCTGTATTAGTCACTGTTGCATAGAGGTTTGTTTTCTGTTTGTTTATTTGTTTGTTCTTTGTTTTGAGAGGTAAAGATCACACTTATCTGTGCATAGGCTTCCAGGACCATGCATACTTGCTCTCTTGTTAAGTGGGTCTCTAGGCCAATTAGAGAACTATTGCTTATAACTAAAGTGTTTGAACTACTACTATACCCTTAAGGTTATCGTGCCATGCTGGCCATTGTTGTAGTTTATCAGTGACATAGCTGGGTAGAACTTTTGCTTGTTTCACTCTCTGGAAGTTTACATAGCACTTTCTGGTACCATGAAAGATAGTCCACATAGAGGGGGCATTTGTGTTAGTTCTAATTCTGAGGCCTCTGGGTTTGATGTATATGTTGTCTTCAGCAATAGGGACTTACTTTCCACCTCTAGTGGTCAACCAAGGGAAATACTAACAGGCTACATTTTGGGAAGTCTCTTGGACAACCCTGGCCAACAATACAAAAAGTAGCTTCTCATGCATAGTGTTTCAGGTTTGTTATGTGAACTTTGAATATTAGTGGAAGCACCATTAGCTCAGATAAAATTTATTATTTAAACCATATGGATATAATTATACACAGAATTGTATTTATTATAGGTTTTCTAAAAGGATATACAGTTAATAGTATGATTTCTTATGATTTTTTCAAATATCTTTAATGTTATTTTCCTTTTTTTCTTTTGTATTTAAATTTAATTTAATTGGAAAATGATTTATTATCTCAAAGTTGAATTGCTTAGAAGTCAAATCCAAGGTTCTGATACTCAGGAAGGGAGGGCAAAATGATAAGAACAAATGAATTGTGGAAAGGGAAGAGAATTATGGGCTAAGATGATACTTGGTAGATAGCATAGCATCAATATATTCTTCTTTGAAGAAAACTATAGCTCACATGCTTAAGATACTATATATAGCTAGTTTTACCCTGGTGACTTTTCAATATTTCTTGGAGGAAATGTGTACAGCTTGAACAAGGACAAGCATTTCTTTTGACATGGATTTAACTGAAGCTTTATTTTTCATGTCATCTTGGCCTGGGATTTTGATATATCTCTGTCATTTGTCTGTGACTTAAATTTTTCTAATCCTCCATCTCAGCTGCTGATGGCCAGAGAACCCCTTGGCTTGTAAATACAGTGTTGTAGTGAGTCCTTATATAATGGATTGTCTTCTCCTCTGTATGTCTGTGTCCTCTACTCTTAGTGCAAGATTAAACTAACAGTGAATTGATACTTACCTTCAGCATTGAGTAATTTCACTCAGTGATCCTTCACTAGTTTTTGCAGTGAAGACGTTCTTCCATATGTTATCACTGCTTAAGTAAATATGAAATTGATGGAGAGCACACTGACCAAGTTACCACACCAAAAGAGATTATACTAAAAATTATGCAAAGGTGTGGTGGCATACACCTTTAAACCTTGCACTTGGGAGGCAGAGATAGGCAGATCTCTGTGAGCTCAAGACTACATTGATCTATGTAGTGTGTTCCAGAACAGCCAGGACTATACACAAGGTGACCTTGTCTGAAAAAAATTTTAAAAAAGACAGTAATCTTTAACTTGAATATGTGCATGGATTTCAAATTATTTAAGAATGACCTGCATTTATAAATAGTTCATGATCATGTATATAAAGATTACTCCAAGAATTTGGAGCTAGATTTAAAGCCAATTTTTCACAGATATACTTGCATATCAATTTTTACTGTTGTATTATTTGTAATAACTAATTGATGGAATCAAGCTAAATACCAAATAATGGAGGAGTGGATTGAAATATATATGTATATAATTTGTATATCACATATATGTATTGAAGGTAATTTTTAGACAGAAATAAGAATGAAATTATATCATTTAAAGAAAACACGAGAGCTGGATCAGCAACCACCTCTGCCCCCTGCCTGCTAGTGGAGAG
>JADRCD010037756.1:0-10827 GCA_019843815.1 Montemys delectorum | reverse complement strand
ATTCTTCTTGGAAGATGTATTTATGTATTTGTTTATTGATTTATTACTTTTATATTGTGTTTTGAGATGGAGACTCACTTCATGGACCTGGCTGGCCTAGAACTCACTCTGTTGATCAGGCTGACTCACAGAGATCCACCCTCCTCTGTCTCCCAAGTGGTGGGATGAAAAGAATGCTGCCACACCCAACTCTTTCTTGAGTTCTAGTGATTGTGATTATCTTTCTTTTTCTTATATGTATAAAATAAGTTTGATACAATAATACAATTGATTGGCACGGTCTCTCTCTCTCTCTCTCTCTCTCTCTCTCTCTCTCTCTCTCTCTCTCTCTCTCTCTCATTTTTGGTTTGAAACATGTCATTCAGTGCTTTCCTGACTTTAAGAATTTCTGTGAAGTTTGCCTTGGCTGTAACTTAGCCCTTCTCTCTCAGTGCATTCAGTACTCTTTCATTATCCTGTATCCTTACCAGTTTAACTATAACATGATGTGGAGTAATTTATTTAGAATTCCCAATCTTCACATGCTTAGATATTCCCATCTTTCCCTAGATTTGCGAAAGTTCTGCAGTAATTGGAATGAATATATTCTATATACATTTGCTTGCTATCTAGCCCCCTCCATTGTTGTTCCAATGGTTCTTAGTTTGGGACTCTTGATCATGTACTAGAGTTCTTGAAAGTCATAGTCATTATGGGTGAATCCTTTTATTGCCCCTTACTGTTATAATTCCCCAACTTTGTCTTTGATCCCTGATATTATTTCTTACACTGGATCAAGTATAGGGTAAAAGGTCCAAGTCACTTTTGGGTGACAAAAGTTACCAAAACCCACCAATCCCTAAACATGAAAACCCATCAATAGCTTGGCATAAAACCCCTTCACTCCCTGGCCTTGGCTTGAAATCCTACCAATCCCTGCCCTGGAAATTCTCACCCTTGCAAACTCTGCCGCAAACAAACCATATATAGCCTTCCCTGATGCCTCTCACCTGAGCAGAGGCAGCCATCCTCTGTGTCTTTCCCAATAAGTCTCTTATGTGAGGTTTGATGCTCAATGTGACTTCATGGTATTCCTTGGCTCCCAACTGCCAAGATACCTTTCCCTTCAGAGTTGTAACATTTATATCAAGTATTTCTCATGTTTTCTGATGCTTTTTCAGTTGAATATATTGAAAGTTTTATTACCAAGATTTCTACTTGCATTCCCCCAACAATGTTTTGCAGAATTTCCCATCTAAGTCAATGAATTTCTTGTCTGAGCCTTCAGTTGAATTCTCTATTTCCATCATCTGTTCATTTTACTTTTTTAAAAAAGATTTATTTTATTTATTTATGTGTATGAGTACACTGTAGCTGTACAAATGGCCATGAGCCATCATGTGTGTGGTTGCTGGGGACTGAACTCAGGACCTCTGCCACCCCCACCCCCCCCCCCCCCCCCCCCCCGCTCGCTCCAGCATCATTCACTGTAGCTATCTTCAGATGCACCAGAAGAGGGCATCAGATCTCATTACGGGTGGTTGTGAGCCACCATGTGGTTCCTGGGATCCAAACTCAGGACCTTCAGAAGAGCAGTCAGTGCTCTTACCCTCTAAGCTGAGCCATCTCGCTAGTCCACCTGATCATTTTAATACTCTCTTACATTGCTGGTAATTTTTAAAACTAGACATTTGAATTACTTGTTTGCTATTTCTACCATTTCAATACTTTAGGTTTCAATTCTTAAAGTTTTATGTACTATTAGAAGAATCATACTGCCTTGAATTTTTGCATGTTTGTGTTCCTACATTGTGATTTATACATCTATTTGAATAGATATCTTAGCTTTCTATGACCAACTTGCCAGTCTCTGTCCCCACATCCACTCAATGGAAAAAAAATGGATTTCTTGCAGTAATTGCAACAACTAAAAACAAAACCAGGTATTTAAGTTCAATATGAAACTGTTGGAAAGAATAAGTATTTTCCCATATTGACAGAAAAAGAAAGGCACTAGAATACTGGTAGCACAAACTGAGAATTTTAAAACTATTGACTGTTGACTTTCACTGGCACAGAAAACACATCAGTGTCTTGCTCAGCCATCATTAGAGAAACTTCCACCTGCAGTAGATGGAAATAAATACTAAGACCCACAACTAGACAACATGCAGAAAGCGAGAGACCTTGGAACATCTAGACCTAGACATGATATGTCTATCAAATTGCTCTTGCAGTGCTCAGGAAACTCTGTAGAATAGGAGACAGAAAGATTGTAAGAGCCAGTGGTGATGGAACATACCAACGAATCAAGACCTTCTAGACACAACAGAACTGATGTACTTACAAACTCACAGAGATGATAGCAGCAGACCTAAGCCTGATAAGGTCCCAGGGAGAGGAAATAGACAGATATTCCCATCCCTAAAAAGCTCTCTCCAATTGGTAATCACATTCAAAGGAAAGATGAGTTTTCTTCAATGGTGTCTCACTGGGGAAACAAACCACATGTAAAGGCAGGCCCCATGCCAAACAGTGGAAGACCAACTCAAAAAAACAAACTCAATGGTATTTTTGGAGGGTTTTTTTTTTGTCTCATAATTCTTTACCTGTGCATTTTTAAAATCCTACTGTTTTTTTTTTGTTTATATATTATGGTTTCCAATGTTGTATTCTTATGTGTTTTCTTCCAGTGTGAATCTCTCTCTGTCTCTCTCTGTCTCTGTCTCTGTCTGTCTCTGTCTGTCTCTGTCTCTCTGTCTCTCTCTGTCTCTCTGTCTCTCTTTGTCTCTCTCTGTCTCTCTCTGTCTCTCTCTCTGTCTCTCTGTCTCTCTCTCTCTCTCTCTCTCTCTCTCTCTGTAAGTCTTTCTTCACTTTGAAGTAAGTAAAAATTCCTCACAGATGTGCCCTCCATTTTTTTGTGTTTTAGTTAATTGCAGATGTAGTCAAGTTGACAACCAAAAATAGCTATCACAAGGCCATCCTTTGTCAACTTGGCACACAATTATATTTCTTTATACTGTGATTAATTTCCAAATGAAAACAATAACCAATCCAAACATAATAATGATGCCCAAACATAATATAACTGCCCATGTATAATCACAAATACATTACGCATTTAACCAAGTCATGATTATAACTAACATAACTATCCCTCATACAACTGAAAACATATGATAAATTTAGAGTAAGTGGCAAAGTCCCTCAAGGAACACTGTTTAATATGTCAAAATTAAATGTGACAACCTGATGTTACATCACGTGATAAAGAAATTCATGGGAAGAAAACACAAATATCTGTGCAAATACATTCTTAACAAAATAGAACAGAAACACTCATGTCAATTATAATCCATATTTTTGCAATGGGCCATGTGATCTTGGCTGGTATTTATAACTACCTTCCTATACTACCCATTATTTACTTCCTCCACCATCTGCAAACACATCAGCAGCTCTTGGCTCTTCTCCTGGAGCAGCTAGCTACTCATACATTCATTATTGAAGGGTCTGTGCCCTTTGTCATCCTGCCTTGATTGGGTTTTACCTGTTTCTAATTGACTTTAATCACAGAACATGATAGTACCAAGACAAACCCTAAAGGATCTCCTGAAACTCAGACATAAATATTCTTACCTCCATTGCGGAGAAACAATCCAATTTCCCCAGGGTAATTTGGATCAATCACTCCCTTCTAGCATTCTTATTCTTTTCTTAGCCTGTTGACTTAAGGGCATCAGAAGCCCAAAGTGGCCAGTGGAGAAGTATCAGCTTCTTGTTCAATGGGATGTTTGTTCTGGTTCCTGACACGAGTTCTTTCTCCTCTGGAACCAAATTTTCTAAGCCAGTATAACTTAAGGTGGCAGTAACAGGACATAAAATTTTTTCTCTAGTGGGTTAATAGAGGTTATAGCAAATGGAACTAGTCCTTTTCTACCCTTTGACTCCTGGACCTCTGGATCCTGGCTATGGGAGAAACCATCCCATTTATTGGATACTTATTCAAACCATATACTGGCATTCTGGAGAAGCCTGCCACAATTCCTAGGCTGCTGCCACCAAATTAATACTGTATAACTTGTAGCAGTGTCTTCAAAAGGGCCATTCCATCTGTTCAGCTGCTTTAGAATGGTGAGAAACATGGTAAGGCCAGTGGATTACATGATCACTGGTCTGATGTCATACTTCTTTGACTGTGAAGTGACTTCCTTGGTTAGAAGCAATACTTTGAGGATACAAGGACTGTGGATAAGGCATTCTGTAAGTTCAAAGATGATGGTTTTGGCAGAAGCATTATGTGCAGGAAAGGTAAATCCATAACCAGAATAAAAGTATTGACTCTAGTAAGGACAAATTATTGTCCTTTCTGGTTGTCCTTTCTGTGGAGGAAGTAGTCAACCTGACACCACATTGCTGGCCTGGGAAATAGTGCATATCTGGGGCCCAGTGTTGGTTTCTGATGTTGGTAGATCCAGTACTCAGCAGCAGCTGTACCCAGGTCAGCCTTGGTGAGTGGAAGTTCATATTGTCAAGCCCATGCACAACTCCATCTCTGTCAACATGATACTTTCTTTGTAGGCCCAGTGGATAACAACAGGAATGGCTGGCAAAAGAGGCTGAATGTCCACAGAATGGGTCATCATATCTACTTGATTACTGAACTCCTCACCTGAAGTCACCTTTTGGTGAACATTTACATAGGACACAATTATCTTCACATCCTTTATGTGTTTGGAGAGATCTATCCACATACTTCTTCACCAAAAGTCTTTTTCACCAGTTTTCCAATCATGCTCTTTCCAAGTCCTTGACCAGCAGCCAGTTCACTGGCTACAGACCATGAATCAATGACCAATCACACATTTGGCCATTTATCCCTCCAAACAAACTGTACTACCATGTGTGCTGCCCAAGGTCTGCCTACTGTGAAGATTTCGGCTTCACTGGTATCTTTCAGAGTTGTCCCAGAAAGGGTATGTAATGTGCAGCTGTACACTCCTATGTTGTGCCTGCATAATGTGCAGAAATATCAGTAAACTAGGCCCTAGTTTTCTCTTCCTCAATCAACTGATCATAGGGGATGCACCATGAGGCTATCTGAATATAGCCATCAGCAGATAGCATTGTAACAGGAGTAGAAGCCACAGCCATTTGGGCAACTTCTTCATGAAACTTGCTGTTTCTTCAGGACCTGCTCAGGCTCAACCAAATATATATACCACTTTCATTTACTAGTAGATTGCTGCTATGCATGTCCTACTTTATGACTTGGCAGATCAGATAATATGAAACTCATGATGGACATTGCAAGTCACACTTGATGGTCCATTGTCAAGTGGTCAGTTTCCAGTAAGCCCCAATAGCAAGCCTTTGAAATATCTTTCAAAGGGAGAGTTGTCTGCAGATGATGCGAGAGCTTTGCTCAAAAAACTCAAAGGTCTCTTCTGTGATTAACCTATAGGGGGCCAAAAGCTCTAAGCAACATACCTATCTGCCAATTCAATCTCCAGTATCATGGGGTCTGCCAGATCATATGTTTCAAGTGGTAGTGTAGCCTACACTGCAACCTGGGCCTATTGAAGAGCCTTCTCCTGTTTCAGGCCCCACACAAAGCTACCAGCTATCTGAATCAATTGGTATATATATGCCTGTGCAACATGCACAAGTGAAGAATGTGCTGTCTCCAGAGTCCAAATAGGCCCACTAAATGTTCTGCTCCTTTCTTGGTGGTGGGAGAGGCCAGATGCAATAAGTTATCCATGACCTTAGAAGGAATACTTCTGCATGCCCCCATACCACTGGGACTCCTAAGAATTTCACTGAGGTAGAAGGCTCTCAGTTTTTGGTTAGATTTATTTCTCATCCTCTGTTGCACTCATATGAGTTCAAAATGGTTGCTACCTCCTGCTCACTTGGTCCAATCAGTATAATGCCATCTATATAGGCATCTATATACTAGGGTGATATTTTGTAGAAGAGACAGGATTGCAATCCCATCTAAGTTATGACATAGGGCTGGAGAGTTGTATCCTTGAGGTAAAATTGAAAGGGTATACTCTTGGCCTTGTCAATGGAATGCCAGTTGCTTCTGGTGGTCCTTCTGGACAACTACCAAGAAAAGGATGTTTGCTAGGTCAATAGCTTCATAACCAAAAGTTATGTCAATTTGCTCAAGTCAGAACACTACATTGTGTGTAGCAGCTTCAATCATAGTCACTACCTAATTTTAAATAGTGAATTGTTATTCTCCATGATTGTGATCTATCTGTCTTCTTCAAAGGCCAGATAGGGAAGTTAAGGGGAGATGTGTTGGGAACCACCAATGCTGCCTCTTTCAAGTATGGTGGTACTAATTTCTGCCATTCTCCCAGGGATGTGATACTGGTTTTGGTTCACTATTTTCCTTGGCAGAGGCAATTTTAAAGACGTTCATTTAGCTTTTCCAACCATAATAGCTCTCACTCCACAGGTCAGGAAACCAATGTGAGAATTCTGCCAATTTCTAAGTATATCTATTTCAATTTTACATTTTGGGACTGGGGAAATAACCACAGAATGAGTTTCGAGGCCCACTGGACGACTGTGAGTCAGACTTTAGCTAACACTACATTAATTACCTGACCTCCATACTTTAATTGGACAGCCACAGTTTTTCTTGAGATGTCCCACAATCAGCATCAATTCAAAACCAGTATGCAAAAGACTCCAGAAAGTCTGATTGCTTCCTTTCTCTCAGTGCATAGTAACCCATGTAAATAGCCTTAGGTCCATCTCTGGAAAGACTAGAAAAGAGCTAACAATAAGATTTTTAGGCATTTTATCAAGGTCCTTCCTCAGAGAAACCTGGCTGTCCCTTCATTCAAAGCATTGGGTCTCCAAATTGGCTCAAATCTGGCAATTGATTCATGAGCTGAAATTGCCTTTTGCCATGATTCAGTGTAGCCTTTCTTTCATTTATTTGAGATTTTTTTCCTGCTTATATATATCAAAGAAAAATGCAGTAGGATTCTTACCTAGTTCATGCCTGGAAACACCATGGTTAGCCAGTACCAAAGGTCTATTTGAGATATGCCACCATAAAATTCACATTTCCTTTGCTGACAATTACAGTTCTGGTCATTATAGATATTGCTTTGTCTATACTGCCCATTACCATAAGTACAATCACATTGCCTTTGACAATTCAATGCTGCCATCTAGCCCCTTCTACCCTAGTGCCTAATTAAACTCATTGCACTTAATTCATCTACCTGAGCAGCAGAGTCTCTAACCCTCACATTTGTCACAAGAAAGAGGAAGACACAAGCCATTCAAATGTGCTGGTATCCCTCTCACCATTTTGCGCCATATAAGATTAGCGAAGGGCATGCCATTTGGGCCTTCCCATTGTGGAGGATTAGGTTTTACACAGTGTACCTACTCTAGCATTGCAATTTTCTTTAGTCTTAAAATCCCTTCATCTACACTAAGCTAAGGTATATTAGGCATCTCCATCCCCTTTTAATATGCCAGCTTTAGACAAATGCTTCAGCTAAACCATTCAAGCAAACTTGTGACACCTTTTAAAAAATTGTATGAGTTTATATATTAAACACAGAATCTCTACTCAGACGGCCCACATCAATAAACTCAGCCTGGTCCAGTTTTATATCTCTTCCACCATTATCCCACTCCCTTAAAATCCATTCCCACAAAGATTTCCCAGACTTCTGCTTGAACAAATTAGTAAACTCATTAATAGTGTAGGGCACCTCCTTGTAGAATACACTTTCTGTCTCCCCTCTAGAAGTCTGCTTTGCCTTAAGTCTGGCTATAACTGTAGAAACAACTACTGGTGGGCCTAGCATCTCCTTCAGAGAAGGTCACTGCTAGTTTGGCAGACAATAGAGGATTAATTTACTCAGTCAGAGGTGAAAAGAGTAATATTACACACGGTGTGGGGCATGTAAGTATACCTTCTGCTGTGGATGGAGTGATTAATTCTTCAGGTGAGAAAAACCCTTCAGAATCTGAGGAATCAGAGTTCTCAACTTCAATAGGTTCTTCCCATACATTTCCACCACAAGTTATAGGATCTTACTCTTTACCAATTAATGCACTGACTTTAACCATCAATACCCTCCGAGGCTGAGACTTATTTATTTATTTATTTATTTATTTATTTATTTCTCTAATTCAGCCAACCTTATAATGAGGGCTTCAATTTTACTTTCATAACTTGAGCTCTATAGCTGCTGGAGAGAAAATTCTCTTCCAGGGCACACTTAGAAATCTTTAGACCAGTGGTTGCCAAGAGTTAGGTTGCATATCAGATGATCCTGCCACAAATATCTCCATTACAATTAGGAACCATAACAATAATGCAGTTATGAAGTAACAACAAAAATAATTTTATGGTTAGGGGGTCACCCGAACAAGGAATTGTATTAAAGAGTCACAGAAATAGGAAGGTTGAGAACTAATGCTTTAGACTGTTTATGTGCAGCTGGGGTTGATCAGTTTTAATCACTTGTCTTATTTAGAGGTTTCTTGCTATGAAGAGATACCATGACCATACCAACTCTTATAAAGGAAACATTTAATTGGGGCTGGCTTACAGTTCAGAGGTTTAGCCTACTATCATGGCAGGAAGCATGCTGGCACGTGTTTCGGATAGCCCTGGGGATATTTGTAATTTGATGCTAATTCTGTTCTCCTGGGAGGGGTTTCGAACAAAGAATAAGTCAGCATTCAGGTGATTTCCTGTAAACCTTCCCAACTTACTTGGTAAAATAAAGGCTAGAGCTGGTGCTTGGGCAGAGGAAGGGAAAGTGGAGCTGAAAGTTGGGAGAGAGAAGAAGGAGGTGTGTAGAGAGAGAAGACAATGGAGGAGGAGGTGGAATGAAAGCGGAGCAGAAGCATGTGGCCTGGAGAAACCACAAGTTATAAGGAGTCTCAGGAGGTGGGCAAGATGGTAGTGTAGTGGTAGATCTGCCCAATCTAGGCAAACAGCTTGTATTCATATTAATTGAGTTGTGTTTTCAATGCCAGGGGATATTTGGGTTGCAGATTAACTACAACAGGCATGTAGGTAGACTTGGTATTGAAGAGGTAGCTAAGACTTCTATATCTAGATACACGGGCATCAGGAAGTGACAATGATACCAGGCTTGGGCTTCTGAGATCTCAAAGCCTACTCTCTAGTGACACACATCCCCCAACAAAGCCACACCTACTCCAGAAAGGCCATATCTCCTAATAGTACTGGAGTCATTTTCATTCAAGCCCCCACAAGTACTAACTTGTCGTCTCTCACCATATCCTGAGATGGTAGAAGTTAGTTGGTTTTATTACAAAGTTCATTCCTTTCCTTTGTTAATTTATTCAAAGATGCTAGGGGCAATCAACAAACCTCATGATTTTCCTTATTTTTCCACAGACTCTCAAAAATTTTGTGTATAGTGTCACCAAATCTGTTGCTCCTTGCAATTATTGCTAATTCAACAATGACCGCCTATAGATGGAAGGTCCAAGAATCCAGTAGTTCTTCAATCCATGAGGCAGGATGTCTCAGCTGGTCTTCAGAACTCACTGGAATCCGGAAGAGGTAATAGGCTCTAATGCCAGTGAAGGTATAGATATGCTAGCAAGGCAAAATCATGCAGACAGAGCAAAAGCATCCTTCTTCTAAGCCCTTATAAAGGCTTCCAGAAGAAGGCGTGGCCCATGTTAGAGGTGAGTTTTCCCAGCTCAAAAGATCTGGATTGAAGGTATGTCTCCTTCCCTCAAAATCTGGATTAGAAGTGGATCTTGTCACTTCAAATGAAGCAAAAATTTCTCACAGATGTGTCCCCATTTTGGAGTTTCAGTTAACTCCAGATGTAGTCAAGTTGACAACTAATTCTACCTATCACACTGAAGTAACATATGGAAAAATGTATTTATATGGCTTCAGAAGGTTAGAGTCTATGATGGTGGGACAGCATGGCAGCAGATGACAATCAAAATATAGGGAAAGAAAACTAGAAATGGTGAGATTCTCTTAACTCTTAAAGCTGACCTATAGTGACATACCTCTTCTAACAAGGCCAAGCCTCAAAGCCTCTCCAAACAGTACCATCATTTGGGGAATGAATGCTCATATATACGAGTCTATGCAGAACAGTCTCATTAATAGTCACCATACACATATACATACAAACACATACAGTATAACAAAATAGTAAGACATGAAAATACAAATTTAAAAATAATATATGAGAAAAGAAAAAGAATATGTACCAGGCAGACTATTCCTGATACTTAGCACGTGGGGTAACTATACACCATGGACATGCAGAGAGAATGCATATATAGCACAGAGCAATGTTGGTGGTTTCATCAAGAGGGAGACATCAACAGGCCATGCAGGGTATAAAGGGTGATGGATAGCCAGAGGAGAAGAAGCCATCAGGCATGGAGGTACTCAATAAGAAACTCTAGCAATGGTGAGGTGGTCCTCCTATTTGGAAGGCAATGATAGAGCAGGAGAGTACTTAAGGGTGGGGGCTAGAAAGCCTGGAAAAATATGGTTGGGATCAGTTCATGCAATTTAGTCAATCTTAGAATAAGGAAAAAGTTGGAACTTCCTTTCTTTACATTAAAGGATCTGCTCACTCACTATGTGTTTATGGAGGTGCTAGGTCTACTCCCAGGAGCTGACAATGCAACAGGGAGTTGCACAAACAACTGAACAAGATTATTGTAGATAATAACCATGGTGAAAATAATAGAACAAGGTGGTAAGAAAGAGGGTGGCTGAAAGCTGGGGACACAGTTTCTTTTTAATAAAGCAAAGAATTAACATTATCAAAACAATGCTGTAGG